>JADBJO010004975.1:145000-152500 GCA_016801955.1 Conus betulinus
ACACACACACACACACACACACACACATTAATCGCAGAATAATTTTGATGGGCAAGGGAAGGGGAAGAAAGAACTGCTGTTGATAGGTGAAGATAGCGGTTTTAAGAAATGTCTTCAAGAAAGACAGAGAGTTTGAACTGCGCAAAGATATTGGGAGTTTATTCCAAGAAACCGGACCCCGAAAAGAAAAAGGACAATCGCCATAGGTTTTAGTCTGAAATCGAGGGATTTTGAGCAGAGTATTGTCGGTAGAAGAACGCAACTGCCTAGAAGGAACATAGAGATGAAGGAGATTAGGAAGGTAGGAAGGAGCTAAGCCATTCAAAGTTTTTCTAGCTGGGTAAGGACAGTTAGTAGTCTATTCATGTTTTGACCGGCAGCCAGTGAAGAGGAAGAAGTAAGGGAATGAATGAGAAGATCTGGTTTGTCTGAGAATTAACGGGCAGCATTTGTTTTGTACTTTCTGGAGACGACTAAGAAGATTCTGGAAAAAAAAAACCAGGTAGAAGAGAATCACAGTAATCAAGCCTAGATAAAATGAAGGCAGAAACAAAGGGTTTTGTGGCATCAACAGAGAGAAGATGTCGCGCAAAACCAATGCGGCGAAGCTCAAAGTAAAAGACACGGCAGAGTGTGGAAACATGTTGCTGGAAGGAAAATGCTGAGTCAAGGGTAACACCTAAATTCTGTGCAGATAAAAATGTCTGAATAAGGCAATTTTCCAATTTGATAGAGTTTGGGATACAGTCAGATGAAAGAAGTCTTTTGGGTTTAAAGAAGATCATTTCAGTTTTTTCATTGTTGAACTGAAGTTTGTTAACTGTCATCCAAGATTTTATGTCCATGATACACGACTGTGTGCGTTGGATTGCAGAAGGCAGCAGAGAGATACTGCTGGATATGTAAATTTGATTGTCGTTTGAAAAGCAGTGGTGAGACAGGCTATGATGGGCAAAAATGTCGGAGGTAGGATGGGTATAGAGTACGAAAAAAAAAAAAGGGGGGGGGGGGGGGGGGGGGGGGGGGGGACAAGACGGAACCCTGGGGAGCTCCGTACTAGAGAATAGCTGGTTGAAGGGAAAAACCATTAACAGAGACTAGCTGAGTTCGATCACATAGATAAGAATGAAACCATGACAGTGCTGTAGCAGAAATATTGAAAGTTTCGTGCAGACGAGACAAAAGTATTGACTGATCAATGATGTCAAAAGCAGCAGGTAAGTCTAGAAGAGAGAGCAGAGAATCTTGATTATCATCGTGGGCCAATAAGAGATCGTTCACAATTTCCAGGAGAGCAGTTTCTCTACTGTGGCCAGAGCAGTAAGCAGACTGTAAAGGGTGGAGGAGGTTGTTGCAGTGTAGGTGATTGCGAAATTGAAGGACAATCTTTTCAATTAGTTTAGAAAGAAAGGGTAAAATTAGAAACAGGCCTGTAGTTTTTAAGATTAGCAGCATCAAAGGAGGGTTTCTTAAGTAAAGGTTCAGCAACTGCAGTTTTGAATACAGAAGGAAAACAGGCTGAGCTTAGGGATTCATTCACAACTGCGGTAATATGTGGCACCAAATCATCAATGACAAGAGGCAATTGAGAAGATGGTAGTGGATCTAAAGCATATGTCTTGATGGGAGTTTCATGATCAATTCTTTCCATCAGAACCAGATACAGGTTCAAAGGCAGACATCAGAGAGCCACAGAATGAACCAGGATGAAAGTCAGGGGCTGGCACAACTTGGGGAGTCAAGGCTGGCACCAATAGTTCTTATTTTCTCAACAAAAAAGTCACATAATTTCTGGGGTAACACAGACTGGCGAACCGATGAAGGAAGTGGAGAATTCTTATGTGCTTTCCCCAAAGTATAGCATCGAAAAACAAAACCAAAAATAGAAAACTGCAACAATCAGGAAAAAACACACACCAAAAAACAAAACAAAAACAAAACCAAACAAAAACAAATAAACAAACAGAAAAAAGTAGGGATCCAGAGTTTGCTTACCCCACTGGGGAGTAGCATACCCCCCCCCCCCCCCTTTCCCCTTCATCTTCACTTCACAAACCTCCCTACTCCCCTTACTTCTCAATACCCCCCCCCCCCCCCCCCCCCCCCCCCCCCCCCCACCATCTTCCATTCTTCTTTCTCTCTGATGATCACATTTTCTGTTCAAATGTTGAAGTCGCGTTCTGGGAGACATTAACTTTCCCACAAATCTACTCCCACCCGCCCCACCCATCCGCCTTTGCCTGACCCACATTCTGTGTCTCCTTCCCCCTTCAACCCCGCCTTTTTATGAAGTTTGACTGCCAGCAGTATAAGAAAGTGACCATAGCTATTACTTCTGTGTTTTGATGAAGCATGTATGAAACTGAATACGATGTGTATGTACGCATGTGCACGCGTATTCAACTCGTTTGCTGCTTAATCAGGAGCAAATCCTTGTTGCTACTGATTCGTTTTCACACGGACTTGACCGTAAATAATGTGTTTTCCAAGCACCCCAAAGAACAGATCCCAATATCCACTGAAAGCTTAGGAGGGATAAAGAAGAACATTCCAGGCGATCCCATAGACCGGAAATGTAGGAGCCTCATTTTGTGGCTGGGTGCTCCTCAAGCCCTGCCCAATGGCTATTGATTCCATGGGACCGCACTGCGCATGTCCCCACCTTGCGCAAGCGCCATGCCGCCTATGGGCCAAACGACAGAGATTAGGCTTGAGTTCAGAGAAACAGATTATTCCCCAAACACTACATATTTTCTGATAAACTCAAAGATGCGACAAGAGATAAGACTCAATTCTTAGCGCCGATCAGCCCTTTGGGCATATTGTTTCGTTTTGAGATTTGGTTTGCAAACGAAGTGTAAATACCCCCACCCCCACTGCTTTCATCTGCTGGAAAGTTTACACTGAAACCCTCATGCCCCAGTTACGGCGTAAATACACACAGAGTCCACAAGTCACCTTTATTTTCATATTTGTTGACGTGTGAAGTGAGCTCATTCATTTAAAGATACATGTCCAAACAAAATGTTCATCTCATGGGAATTTCTTTCTCTATTGGAGAAGCATTTCTTCAAATGGCACAGTTCCTGCCTTACCTTTATGGTAACCCTGACCTATGTGAGATTATGTTCAATGTCTATGGGCAGTCTGTGGACCTTCAGTCTTCTCCGAAGACCTTCTGCTGTCGTGTTTTCCCAGGAGTTTTTTTTTTTCTCCTGCTGTAATGAATACAAATACATTAAAAGATTTCAAGAAACATTTATATAAATGATTTATATCTCGATGATTTGATCATTAACGTCCATTTGCAAAGTCTTCTGTAAACCATACATCGATTACACCGTCTGAACACTTAGCCTGCTCAATTAAACCGCCCATTCCCATTCCCACTCTCTTTCTCTCCCATTCTTCTTCCCCTCCCTCCCTCCCCCCCTCCCCTCTTCTCTCTCCTTCTCTCTTTGTTTTTGTTTTTCGTTCTTTTTTTTTCCTTTTGTTTGACTGCCCACCATGATCCTATTCATGAAAAGTCTGCCCGTCACCGCAGAATGACATTACAGTGTTGTTATGTCAGTTTGAATGGTATGTGTTGAAATAAGTTTGCATGACAAGGACAGATTGTTAAGAACAGGCCTCGGCCTAATATCTTCATCCTTGAGCATCAGATATCAATTAATCAATCATTCATTCAATTGATCTACCAATCAACCTGTAAAGTCTCTCTCTCTCTCTCTCTCTCTCTCTCTCTCTCTCTCTCTCTCTCTCTCTCTCTCTGCTCGCTCGCTCGCTCGCTCGCTATCTCTGTCTGTCTGTCTGTCTGCTTGTCTTTCTCTCTCTCTGTCTCTCCGTCTGTCTCTGTCTCTGACTGTCTGTCTGTCTGTCTGTCTGTCTGTCCCCTCTCTCTCTCTCTCTCTCTCTCTCTCTGCATGTAGGTAAAGCTGTTTTTGATATATCTACAATTGGCAGAAAGAAGAACTCTCTCGCGCAGCTGGCCAATCACTTAAGACACTTTACGTCATCAGGTCAGGCAAAAATGAATGAGAAAGGTCAGGCTCGACCGTGCACCCCAGATGGCACATTTCCCACAAGGAACTCTTAACTGTCATCTCATCTGTTTTGTGTGTTTGCATTGTTTTCCACTCTTTCTGCTTCATTTTTTTCATCATTTCCTTTGTTGTTTATGTGTTGCATGATTCTGTCAGTTGTTTTTTTTTTCTTGGAGTTTTGAAAGCGTGGATATCATACACTGGATTGCATGATATTATTTTTCTCCGTTTCATATTGTATTATATTGGAACCTAGTTATAGGATGGAAAAGGGGGAAGGGAAAGAAAAAAAAAGAAAAAAAAAGGAAACATCCATGTTATTATCATAAACCTGTTTCCTGTAGAATCTGTTAGACCATTTCCTGAGGGATTCGTTGTCATAATGAATGTACGCATAAGATATCAGCATGCTCAGCATGCTCTCTCTCTCTCTCTCTCTCTCTCTCTCTCTCTCTCTCTCTCTCTGATCGTCTTTTAATGATCTGCTTGTCTACCTACCTTTCTATCTGTCTGTTCGTTTGTCTTTCTTAGTGTCTGTCTGTCCGTCTGTCTGTCTGTCTGTCTGTCTGTCTGTCTGTCTCTCTCTCTCTCTCATATCATGGAATTATACTGGGAAGGGAATGCTAGGTGAGATCATTGACGCTGTGTTTTTGATGAGAGCTTCAAAAAAAAAGGTGGAAAAAAAATTAGTTGTGTATCAGTGTCATGAAAGATGTTTGTAAAAATGGACACGATCACCTTCTGAAAGGATTATGGATTGTCCTGTCATGATATGTGATGTTTGTTATAATGGTATCTCCCACCCTGCGCTTCAGTCTCTCTCTCTCTCTCTCTCTCTCTCTCTCTCTCTCTCTCTCTCTCTCTCTCTCTCTCTCTCTGTCCATCTCTCTGTCTGTCTGTCTGTCTATTTCTGTGTCTGTCTCTTGTCTTTGCCTCTCTCCCTCCCTCCCTCCCACTCTCTCTCTCTCTCTCTCTCTCTCTCTCTCTCTCTCTCTCTCTCTCTCTCTCTCTCTCTCTGCTCTCTTATTTCATGGATGGATTACACAGATGCTGAATAATTCTATTTGACGTGCTTTTCAATGTACAGAATGATTATTTTTCCCCTCTGTTTGGAATAGAATTATAGGCGTGTCCATGTTTTGTTGTGTTTGAATGGAGGCCTTTTACTTGTTACTAAAGAGAGGGGTGGGGGTGAATAGAAGGAAATGGAAGTTGATATTACAGATGTTGTATTCACTGAAGCTATTCACAGAACGGTAAAGAAAGAAAAACACATATGTTACTATTATGAAACCTTTTCTGGGTAGAAACAATAGATTATTTTCTGAGGGAACTGTTGATGGCTTATTAAGTGTACACACGAAAAGTGATGTGGTTTATTCCCCCCCCCCCCCCCCCCCCCCCTCTCTCTCTGTATGTGTCTGCACCTGTCTATCTGTTCCTCTCTTTCTCTCCCTCTCTTTCTCTCTGATCTGCTGATTACGTGCTAGTCTGCCTACGTCTCTGCCTGCCTGCCCGTATGTCTGTCTGGTTGGCTGTCTCTCGCCTCTTCTCTCTCTCTCTCTCTCTCTCTCTCTCTCTCTCTCTCTCTCTCTCTCTCTCTCTCTCTCATTGAATAATCTAATGCTGATTATTCTGTAGATGAACATACGTTTGCAATGGTGAAAATGTTTGTTGTTGTTGTTGTTTATATGGAAGGGAAGTGCAAGCGAGATAATTGACGTTGTGTTGTGATGAGAGCTTCGGGGGGGGGGGGGGGGGGGGGGGGGGGCTGCATGTACCAGTGTCATGAAAGATGTTGTTTGTAATCTTCCGAAGAGATTGTAGAATTTTCAAGTTGTGATGTGCGATGCGTGTCACAATGGTGTCCCCCGCCCCGTGCCCCCCCCCCCCCTCTCTCTCTCTCTCTCTCTCTCCCTGCTTTTTTTTTTTTTTTTTTTTTTCCTAATCAAAAAATAACGTGAATAAGGAGGGGGGGGGGGGGGGGGGGGGGGGGGGGAGACACGATTTTTCGTTTGCTCGTGCTCCCTGTGACACGTGCACAGACTGAAATTAAAGTGACACAGTTTTTGAAGAACTCAGTGGTCGGTTTTGCTCTGCCCCAACCGCGCCTGGCACTCTCCACACAATTTTAGCTGTGAGGTGTGTTCAGATCCTTTAGTAATGACGACGTAGAGCACGGTGACCATGCCAAATGTTCCTTCTCCCCCCCACTCTGCCCCCTTCTTTCTTTCTTTCTTTCTTTTTTTTTTTTTTTTTTTTTTTTTTTTTTTTTAGGAGCCACCTCCCCTCTTGGATACCTGCGTGAGCGCTTGACGCGCACGCATGTTTTCAAGCCACTTATAATGCGACACGAGGTTTGACATTTACCTTTGGTGCATGCCCCCTTTGCTCGTTTGCGGTGGTCAAGCAAAACTTCATCTTATTGGGTTCTTTGTTGTTTGTTGTTGTTGTTTGTTGTTTTGTATGATGATTGTAGTGATAATGTTTTTTTGCTTTTCCATTTTGATATTGTTTTCCGTTTGTTCATGGTATATATGTTTGTGTGTTCAAAACGATTGTAAATTCTTCAGTTTGACTGGGTTGGATGGGCTCATTTTATTCTGTCAGTTGTATATGAGCTTGTTGACCTTTTTTGGGTTCGATGTATTTATACATGTTATTGTCTTCTTCAAAGCCATCTCGTAAACCGAAATGGACAGTAGTGTGTCTATTCTCTCAATTAACTGTCAGGGCCTCAATAGTTTGAAGAAGAGACGTGATATCTTCCATTATCTAAAGTGTAAAAAATATTCAGTGTACTTCTTGCAAGACACTCATTTTGAAAAAAAAAAGATGGAACAGTATATCCAGTCTGAGTGGGGCTATAAGGCGTATTTCTCCAGTTACTCTTCCAACGCAAGAGGAGTCGCCATTCTGTTTAATAACAACTTTGAATTTAAGGTTAAAGCAAATTGTTAAGGATGATTCTGGAAACTTTCTCATGATACGTGCAGAGATACATAGGAATGATTACCTTTTAGTTAATATATGGACCAAATAGGGACGATGCAGAATTTTACAATTGTCTCAAACAAAAAATTGCTCGGCTTGGTATAGAAAATGTTATAATAGGTGGGGATTTTAATCTGGTCCTTGACCCTTCTAGAGATTATCATAATTACAAACATATAAATAATCCTCATGCAAAACAGGCTGTTGAAAACATGATCGAAAATCTAGACCTGAATGATATCTGGCGGGAACTAAACCCAGAGTGTCGCCGTTTTACGTGGAGGAGAACTAATCCATTTCAACAGGCCAGGCTAGATTTCTTTTGATATCAGACACAGTTGTTTTTTATACTGATGAAGCAGACATTGAATCCGGTTATAGAACAGATCACTCTGCTGTGTTATTAAAGCTGAAATTTAATGAAGACATAAAGCGTAATACTTTCTGGAAACTTAATTCGTCT
>JADBJO010004975.1:157500-172500 GCA_016801955.1 Conus betulinus
AACAATGTATGGAGGCTTCTTCTTTGAAAGATCTTCCGCTATCGTGTTTTCCCTAGAGTTTTTGTTTTAACCTTGTTCTAATTAATACTAATTCACTAATGTGGCATTACAAGGTAACGAGTCACTCAGTCGTGTTTGTCAGAGCTATTAGCTGACCCCTAAGTCAGTTCTGCTGGCTTTTCGTTTACTCTGTTTGAACATGATTTCACAGATGTTCTTGCTTACCTGTATTTCTTTAAAGCCTGGACATGTTTTCGTCCATAATGGTAGTGCTTTGTTTGTGAACACAGCAATATTACGCAGGAGATAGTTTTTTTTTCTATTTTATTGTCGTAATGTTAGTTTTTTTTTTTCTATTTTATTGTCGTAATGTTAGTTTTTTTTTTTCTGTTTTATTGTCGTAATGTTCTTAGTCAGACCTATTATACTGTGAACTGGACCCGATGCGCGAGCTGACCAGTCATTAGTGATCACATGACATGCCATTATTCCGTGGTATGGGCAGTTGATGGACGTGCAAGTAATGTTTATGATCATGCATTGGTGCTGATAACACATCAGTGACATCTTGTCCGTGAGACGTGTACACTGCGCACACAATGTCAGGGATATCAAACGTCAGCAGCAGTGTGTCCGGTGGCTGATATGACACAAGTAGTTTGTATTCTGACTCTCTGGCCAACTCCTCACTCCTCCGTCCAGTTAGGCTGCCGTGACTTACTGCAGTGACGATGTATGTAAGATATGTCAGGTATGTTTAAACAAAAGCAATGTTTAATCAAGTGTGTTTGGAACGTGACTGGTAACACCTCTCTCTCTCTCTCTCTCTCTCTCTCTCTCTCTCCTCTCTCTCTCTCTCTCTCTCTCTCTCTCTCTCTCTCTCTCTACTTCCTTGCCTCTCTGCCTGTCTGCCTATCCATCTGTCTGTCTATCTGTGACTCTGTCTTTGTCTCTTTTTCTGTCTCTGTCTTTCTCTCTGTCTGACTGTCTGTCTCTCCCTCTCCCTCCCTCCCTTCCCTCCCCCCCCCCCCAGTGTGTGTGTGTGTGTGTGTGTGTGTGTGTGTGTGTGTGTGTGTGTGTGTGTGTGCGTGCGTGCGTGCGTGTGTGTGTGTGTGTGTGTGTGTGTGTGTGTGTGTGTGTGTGGTGTGTGTGTGAGAGAGAGAGAGAGAGAGAGAGAGAGAGAGAGAGAGGTAACACAGGTCAAGCATAGAAATTCCCCGAGAGAACCACACTGACTCCTATAGATGGACAACACGTGCAGGGCTGCCAACATGGTCGCATTTGTGTTTGTTCCTCACTGCTGGGATTTGGACTCATGACGCTTGAATGCAAGAACCATGTTCTACTTTGGAACTTGACCAACAATAGTGGGACCCCTCCCCCCCCCCCCCCCCCCCCCCCCCTTCTCCTGGAATCCTAACTCCTCAGAACATGAGCTAGGGTTCAGTGATCCAATACCAGGTTCGCAGTCAGACATTGCGAGTTTGAATCCTGATGGTACCCAAGATAAAGACCGCTATTTCTGTTGACTATCTTAATGTGTTGTCGTTCTGGTAGTATCAGTATAGTGTTACGTCCCCTATATCCACTCTCCTGCCACGACGATATCTCCGCCTGTATATACGACATTTAATGAGTGTGGATGTTAAACTTGAATGGGACACAATGTCACTAGTGTTTGACTTGTGCGCTGGTATACACTAGGCTACAGACCCGCTGACTGTCATTGTCTTTTAACTGATAAATGCTCATCCATCCAGACGCACACACACACACACACACACACACACACACACACACACACACACACACACACACACACACACACAATGTACAACTAATGGAAAACTAGCAGAACCACTGACATTGTTAAGGCAGACAAAACTATACCATACCAAGCGCGCCAACCATATTTCTTTCACTGGAAAAAAATTCATGTATGAGACAACCAAGAAGAACAGGTACATCACCATCACTTTTAACAATCTACTACAAGCTATACGTATGACAGTTTATAAAACGCGTCCGTTAAAACAAACTAAAACACTCTTTGCCTTTAATGTAAGTGATGTTGTTGTGTGTGTGTGTGTTTGTGTGTGTGTGTGTTTTGTTGTGTTGCGTACTTGCGGTGCGTGCACGTGTGTACGTGCGCGCGCTCCGGTTTGTGTGTTGTGTGGTGTGTGTGTTTGTGTGTGTGTGGATGTGTGTGGTGTGTGTGTGGTGCACGCGCGCATGCGCGCTGTTGTGCGTGGTGGTGGTCTTGTGGTGTAGCAAGTGTAGTGTTCAAATTACAGACAATCTGGTTGCGTCCTTGCGCGCAGCGCACTTGTGTGTGGTTTGGGTGTGTGTGTGTGTGTGTGTGGTGTTTGTGTGATGTGTTTGTGTGTGTGTTGTGGTGTGTGTGTGTGTGTGTGTGTGTGTGTTGCGTCGTGATCGTGTGTGTGTGTGTTGTGTGTGTGGGGGTGTGTTTTGGTTGGGGGTGGTTGTGTGTGTGGGTGTGAACGTACTAAGACATATCGCTGACTGCTGGAAATCATGTTTTCCGTTTTTATGTTATCTAATTAATTTTTTTTTTTCGGTTTTTCGCAAAATAATGTGGATTACTGATAAGACGAAGAGAGAGAGAGAGAGAGAGAGAGAGAGAGAGAGATAGAGAGAGAGAGAGATAGAGACAGAGAGACAGACAGACAGACAGACAGACCACAACAGACAGAGAGAGAGAGTTTGTGGGTTTGATTGGAATGGGATTCTCTCTCCCCCCCCCCCCTCTCTGTCTCTCTCTCTCTCCTCTCTCCTCTCTCTTCTCCTCTCTCCTGTGTGTGTGTGTGTTTGTGTGTGTGTTGGTGTGTGTGTGTGGTTGTGTGTGTGTGTGAGAGAGAGAGAGAGAGAGAGATAGAGAGAGAGAGAGAGAGAGAGAGAGAGAGAGAGAACAATAGAGAGTAAGAGAAGAGGTATGCCGGTATAACTAAAAGCTATAACTGGCTGCTAAAAATTTTCGTTGTTTTGAAACCTTTATTCTACTTCACTTTCCTCGCCTAGATATGCGATGGGGCAAAACAGGAAATGGAGAGCAGTGTCAATTAACTAGTATTCAGGGGAGGAAAGGAAGGAAGACATAAAGGTAAGAAAGAGTGAAAATACACTAAAAAGACTTAAAGAATCATAATAAAATGAAAACAATAGAAAAAAGAACGTTGAAAAAAGAAAAAAATAATACCAAACAACCAGAATCAACACTGCAAGTGACCTTCAGACAGAACCCTTCAGAGAATCTTTGCCCCCCCTCCCAGCCCCTTCCCCCCCCCCCCCCCCTCCCCCCCCCCCCCCCCCCCCCCCCCCCCCCGCCTCATCCTCCTACTTTTCTCTATGTCATCACCATGTATTTTTGCCTTGTATGGGCTACGGAACCAAGCCGTCAGAGACTAATGCACAGTGATGCACCTTAATGGATCGCAAGAGTACCGAAACAGCATGCAACTGCGACCACATGATTGCCAATACAGCCCACACAGGTCTGCTTCCTAAGTGTTGACGGAGGAGGATGGTGCTTACAACACATCATGCGAGATGCGAAGTCTTAGAGAGAGAGAGAGAGAGAGAGAGAGAGAGAGAGAGAGAGAGAGAGAGAGAGAGAGAGAGAGAGCAACAAAAACGAAACCCCTGTACTGAAGCCGTCGCACCCACCGGCACATTGATCACAAACACCACCCAGCCACTCACCATTCTTCCATCATGTGTACAACATCCTTTATCCAACGCTCCGAAGGCTTGGTGCTCCTCCCCCATCTGACATAGATAAAAGCAAAATTTACAGTCCCCCTCTCTACAATCGGCATTTACAGCTCTCTCTCTCTGAGCCGTCTCGTCGAATTTTCCTTTTCTCCAGCAAAGCAAAAGAAATGCACGTACATTTCATCAGACCAATTTGAAGTCGTCTCGTGGGGCATGGATGGGTGTAAATTCCAAGACAGCACATTTCCTCAAGAAGAGGTCTATAATGTCACTCTTTCTTTCCAGATCTGATCCACTGGTGACAGCAGCATCCCTTCAACTATCTCTCACCAGTGTTTGTCTCTCATAGCCTACATACTACGTATTCAGAAGTCCAGGAATTCTTTAGAGGTTATTTGGGCGTTCATACTTTTAACCCAATGGAAGGTGAACGGAGGATGGTCTTGAAAAGGATACCAAGGTCACTCCAGTCAATGAAAAATACAGCCACCCCCTGACAAATGAAGGTGGACTGATTCTGTGGACAAGGAAAACAACACAGACCAACTCTCACAGAGCCACTGCCTCAGGGCCACACTACGTCCAGCCCTTGGGACGACAGACTAACAGAGACATCTCTGGCTTCTGTCACACACGGAGTAAACCCGGGTAAGCCGCCGAACGTGTCATTTATTTCCAGGCGCTTTTTGCAATTACATAGGAAACTTGCAAAAGCAAATGTTAGTTCTGTGATCGTCTCATCAGAGCTAATTGCCAAGGTACTGCTAGCGGAAAGACAAAACAAATGTCTGATTGTCACCTCCAGTACTGTTCGATAAAAGTATTTCATGTTTATTGAGGTCACAGTTTAAAGAATCAGGTGCTCGCGCCCCTATCTTTCAAATGGCATTGACTTCAACATGTGCCACTTTCACAATATGAGGGTATAGTATGCAAGATTTTATGTTCAGATGCATGTCTGTCTGTCTATCTGTTTGTCTGTCTGTCTGTCTGTCTGTCTCTCTCCCTTATCTGTCTGTCTATCTCTGTTTGTCAGTCTGTCTGTCTGTCTGTCCTTCCTCTCTCACTCCATGTTGATAGTGTCGCCATGGTACAGCTCCACCCTTTCTTTCTGTCATTATACGTTGCTGTCTGGTTGTTGAAACAGATGGCTGTACAGAAGGTTAGTAACAGCTCAACTCTCCTGTGGCCGTGGGTTCCTTGACATACGCTGTATACTGCTGCCCACAGTATCTACTTATGAGCTTCTGCCCATAGTCTAGCACCCTGGCCATCACTTCCACCTGCTCCTAGTGAAACTGAAAGCAAAGACCCAGGATTCCCTGTCTTCCTGGCAGGTGCTGTTTCCATTTGGCCCCCTTTAAACCCTTTTCACGCACGCACGCACGAGAGAGAGAGAGAGAGAGAGAGAGAGAGAGAGAGAGAGAGGGGGAGGGGAGAGTAGTAGGTACATGAATGTGCGCCCACGTGCGTGTGTGTGTATTTTGAAGGAGGATGAAGAAGTGAAAAGAGGAAAGAGCCTGTGAGGGTGTGGAGCTTAGATTTTCCTGAGAGAGAGAGAGAGAGAGAGAGAGAGAGAGAGAGAGAGAGAGAGAGAGAGAGAGAGAGAGAGAGTGAGAGAGAGTCTGTGAGTGCGTGCGTGCGCATATGTGTGTGCATAAGAGAGAGAGAGAGAGAGAGAGAGAGAGAGAGAGAGAGAGAGAGAGAGAGAGAGAGAGCGCGTTGTGCGTGTGTATGTGCGTGCGTGCGTTCGTGCGTGTGCGCGCGCGCGCGTGTGCGTGCGTGTGTGTGTGTGTGTGTGTGTGTGTGTGTGTGTGTGTGTGTGTGTGTGTGTGTGTGTGTGTGTGATAGATAGATAGATAGAGAGAGAGAGAGAGAGAGAGGAGAGAGAGAGAGAGAGAGAGAGAGAGAAAGAAAGGGGGGGGTGGGTGGGTTTAGGAAGCACGTCCCAAACACACGTGATGAAACATTGCTTTCAAACATGCCTGACACATCCTACACACATCTCCATTACACTGAGTCGTATCCTTCCACAAGAAGAGTTGAGGGAATGGTTGGTGGAATGTGGTGGGAAGGAGGCGTGAAGAGCAAGACGGTGGGGGTGGGGGGGAAGGGGGGGGTGGTGGTGGCACAGTTTCTGATATATCAATTCCTGGACACTGCTGCTGAAGTTTGACATCCCCGACTTTCTGTGTGTGTGCTGTTCACAATATGTCACTGTCACAATGCCACTGATCTTTGATTAACAGTAATGCTTGGTAATGCCCTGAAATATAATCAGACTGCTTGCATCAACTGTCAACAACACGGACTGTTAGTAGTTATGGTGGTCACTAACCGCTAGTCAGTACGTGCACTACGTCACAGAATGAAACTTCAAGCAAGAGTGATGATGTAACAATATTCGGATCCATGTTCCTATAAACAGAATTGCTGTGTACTGGCGACAGACAGTAGAGAGAGACCTCAGACTCGTTGACAGAGGAGGGAGTGACACCAGCAAACTAGCTGAGGACCGTGCACAGTGGAGCGCCTTGACTGCCTCGTGCGTCGCAAAACGTGGGAGCATCTAAGTCTAAGTGTGTCCAGCTGACCATTTTCTACGCAGTACGCTTGTGTTCCCGGAAAAGAATAATGTTGTAACGTACAACACACCCAGGCTGAAGAAGACAGGGACCTACACACAACACTATCTGGGGTTAGCAAGAACAACATTAATGTTTTTTTTCACAAACATCCTAAACAAAGAGCCAGCAGAACTGGGTCAGCTAGTGGGTCTGCTGTAGACGACTGAGTGTTAAGTTACCTTGCAATGCCATATTGGTGGCAGATCAATTATGACGAAGGGGAAAAAAAACAAACTCTGGGGAAAACTAGATGGCAGAGAAGAAGCTCCCAACCCCCCCACCCCACCCCCCACCCCCCCCCCCCCCCCCCGCTTACAATTTCTTCACCTCTGAATCGTTTACCCTCTGAGGATACCAGGCTGCATCCTGGTCATGACTCTTAGATGCATATCTGTTGTGACTTTTTTTTTTTTTTTTTTTTTTTTGGGGGGGGGGGGGGGGGGGGGGGGGGCACCATGATTCAAACGAGCAAATCCTGAATGGTTGAGCACCTCAAGGCCAAGTTGTCTGAATCAGTTCTTCTTAACTTCCTCACATCTCCTCTTGACTGCTCTCTGATCTTGTAACTGGTCTATGTTTTATGTTGTTCGCTTACCAATAATAGCCTTTGGCACAGCCATACGCTTATGTGAATTCGAATGCCGAGTGCTGAGCAGATCTGATGTATAGGCTGAGCCACTTTGTTTTCCTACCGTTTATAATCTTTGAGCTGGATAAATCTATATATGTTTTGCTTGTTTGTATATGTTTTTGTTTTATCAATCTAAATGAAAACTGAATAATGACAGTGCACATTAATTATGACAACAATTACACTGTTTACCTCTTGTTGGTGTCATAGTACAAGCTGAACCAAAACGAAATTACATCATAAAGCAAGTTAATCATTGGCAGACATAATGACACAATGCCAGTCCTAACACTCTCATCTTTATTCTGTTTTCATCATTAAGTTATACAGGTTTCTCATTAGAGTTTTAAAAGTTGAAAGCTTTTACGAGTTACTTCCTATTTAAACCTGCATCATTGTCAAGTTATCTAAATCTCCACCAGTTCCATGCTATTTCAGCCTCTGTCAGTTCCACATTCTTTAAACTGTCATTAGTCTCATGGTTTGTGGCAGATGAACACAGGCAGCTAATGACAGGGAGGCAGTCAGGGACCCAGGACATCAACACAATCAATTAGCTGGTCTGTGGTCTCAGTGGAGGTGTCATTGACGTCATCGTCGCCAGGCGACGGGGGGTGGAGAGATGGGGTAGAGGAGTGGAACGAGTGGGATGGGAAAGTTTAGAGAAGAGAGAGGAAGAATAACAACGCTATTTGGTCAAGTCACACTGGCCTAAACCCTGGTTGTCTTTACGTCTACTAAGAGAGGCTGTCCGATCTTTGATCTGAAATAAATCAGAGGTCATATGAGGCTCGAAGCAGTTCAGCAGTCCAGCTTTTGAATACACTCTCTTTCCAAGAATGCATAGGCAGACAGACAGACAGATAAACAGATGACAGACCTCATGCCTCCTGTCAGCGCCTTTTCAAAGATCAGAACTTGGAATCAGGAAGGTTAGGAGAACATTTTGTCCATGACGGAGTCGTGCTGAGGAAAAAAAAAAGTAATCAGAGAGAGAGAGAGAGAGAGAGAGAGAGAGAGAGAGAGAGAGAGAGAGAGAGAGAGAGAGCCATGAGAGTTCACCTTAGAGTTTCCATTGTAGGAGATGCTCCATCTGGGGGTTAACCACACAGTCAAGCACCGGACCAAATCCATCCATCTTTTTATCCATCCATCCGCTGACATGAAATGTCTTCACTCACTGGCTGGTTGTATGGAAAAAGCGCTTCTTTTCCTCGACTATTGATGTAGCAGAATAGTTTGATCGAGAGAGAGAGAGAGAGAGAGAGAGAGAGAGAGAGAGAGAGAGAGAGAGAGAGAGAGACAGAGAGAGAGAGAGAGAGAGAGAGAGAGAATTGTTTCATATATTCCTAGAGGAGTGGGGGAAACCCAATCTCACGGTCGTAATCCTGGAGGGAAATACAAATCAATAACAGCAAGGATTTGCTCATGATAAAGCAGCATATGAAAAGGATGCACCATACACGTACGCGCATGCAGATAGATACACATCCCGTCAGTGCAGAGAAGCAGCAAGCAACAAATACAGTCACACCTTCTGAAACTGCTGACAGGAAAAACTGCATTAAAAACAAAGGGATGCTGGTAAAGTGGCTGGTGCCAATATGTGGCTGCATGGGGATGGGGTGGTGGTGGTGGAGGGGGGGGGGGGGGGTGTCTCCAAGAACGTGACCTCAACTCCTCAACAGGAAAACGGATGAACAGTGAAGGAAGGAAAGGGGTGGGGGAAGACCGAATGGGGAATAGAGGGGGGGGGGGGGGGGGGGGGGGGGGGGGGGATGGGGGGGGGGGGATGTTACTCACAATGGGTAAGCATTCCGTCTACTCCCCCCCCCCCCCCCCCCCCCCCCCAACACCGAGCCCTTTTTTTTTCCCCTTGTCTTGTTTCTGTTGATTTGATCGCTTCTTTCTTCTTTCTTTTTTTTTTCTTTTGGTTTGTTTTTCAATATTGTATTTTAGGAAAAGCACATTTAACTTTTTACATTTTTCTGAACATTTTTTAGAACAGTTTTTTTTTTGCGCCTACAGTCATTGGAATGGGATTTTATCCTCTGAACTAATTTGTCACCAGTTCACAGAACGAAAACTGCAGAGCAGTGAGATTAACTCCTTACAAACAATATACAGAACAAAGACCACATAGCACATAACACTGAGGTAGCTCCTCAGACTAATACACACAATACAAGCCTCATTAACCTGAGGTATCTTTTTTACAAACTAGGTCACACCGCACAAGCCACACAACACTGCTGTAACTGATTCAGATTCAGAAAACTTTATTATCTCTCGTTAAAAGAGAAATTACATTCGTGACCGCTGCCCTAAAAGTTAAGACATACATATTTATAGTTACAAACGTGACACTGAAAATTAAAATTACTTTCTAACAATGAAACATGCGTGTTTCACCAAATGGGAATTTCAATCTCTCTCCCTTTTGGTAGTGCAAATAAAGCATGCACTCAGCCACTCATAATATATATATATATATATATAGATAGATACATGTGTGCACGTATGAGAGAGAGAGAGAGAGAGAGAGAGAGAGAGAGAGAGAGAGAGAGAGGAGGGGGAGGGAGAGAGATAGAGATAGGTGATTTATCATTAAAAATCATTAAGATAAGACATATTCCAGACATTTCTATTCCTCACTGTTCCAGGACATGCACACATAACACACACACACACACACACACACACACACACACACACACACACACACACACACACACACACACACACACACACACACACTCCAGCATCTATACTTTCCCGCCTGCTCGCAGACATACACACCCGCGCACATGCTTATGTCACAGGTGATCCACCTGTGACATAAGCATTACAACTGAACCACAGAACGCAACTTTAAAACGCTTTTGTGTGTTCTGACAGACTCATGCGTCGCAACACAATGATGCTTATTTGTCAATGTCTGCAATATTACTGTATGTGTGTCATGGGCATTTTTTAAACTACTATCATACGATAACAATGGAAAAGGGGGTGGGGGGGGGGGGGTGACATTTACTTCCACTGTCGACTCTTGGGTTAAAAGAGAGATAGCACAGCAGGGGTTAATTTAGCTATGGGTGGTTGGTTTCGGCAACTAATGGCAGTGTGAGTGTTAATTCAATTCTCCACTGCTGGTTTCAGTGGACGATGGCACTGAGCAGCTAGTGGATAAAAGCACTGATCCATGATGCAGCGTTTGTCTCACGACTCTCTACACAGTGATGCATGATCAATGGCCGTGAATGATAACGCTGTGTCGCACAGAACGAGGCAGTGTCTGGCGACCCGAGGTAAGGGTCATCAAAATTCCGTAGTGTCCACTGTTCCACTGGCCTAAATGACAAGAACGCGTCTGTTTTGACGGGGGGGGGGGGGGGGGGGGGGGGGAGAGAGAGAGAGAGAGAGAGAGAGAGAGAGAGAGAGAGAGAGAGAGTTATGCTTCTCAATCGCAATGTTTTATCCAGTACAAACAAATGAAAGCTGTTGTGGAGATTTCCCATGGACAAGACAAAAAAAATCAAATGGGGCGGTACATTCTGCTTCTCTCTGACTTTTAACATGGATTCCTCTTTATGCCAGACATCACGGTGGATTCCAGAGATTCTCTCATTACAAATCGTATATCTCCGTCTTTTCGGCTTTCCTTTTCGAATAATCCGCCCTTCCCTGCCATTTTCTTTGAATGTGCCAAATCTTAATCGTTCTTGTTTTCGTTATTCTTTCATCTTTTATTTGTTGCGTTTAAAATGCGTTCTTCTGTGTTTATCTAATATGTCCTCACATCATTGTTCTTTCTCTGGTCGCAACTTTATTCATTGTAGTGTGGTAAGTACATAGTAAGACTGTACACATTGTGCCAAGTGGACTGAAGCTGTCAAATGTGCTCGGTCTTTTTATCCATGGCCTGCATTCAATGTATTCAATCTTATAATCAAATGCTTTTTCCCAATGTTCACACCGGTTGTGTTTTAACTCGTATCAGTTATTATGTTTGTCAGGAAGAAGTTTAAAAGTCGAACTGGTTTTCACAAAACTGGATGGACATAAGGAATGTGGATCCAGGACGAACCGAGTCATCTTGGTGTCGATCCGCATTAACAAGGCAAATCCAGGATCCGTTGGTCAAAAGTTACGACTGATTTGAAAACTGTGGACAGATGAGATGTCGCCTTAGGACGATCCTGTTATACTTTGGTTAGAATGCAGATCAAAGGGTTTGGCGAGATTACGCAGAAAGAACAAAAGTATTTTGTTTCTGTCTCATTCACCATGTCACTTCAGAGGCATTGCCCCAGTGCCGCTCATTCCAGATCTCTGCCACAGCCCCATCATGTTGTGTTCCTGCAGTCTCGGCACCGGCAATCCACAGGGAGCGGTCATTGTCCAATCAGTCATGAGGCAACCCACCAGAGGAGACACTGCACTGTTGCTGAGTCACTTCGGTAGTGTTCAGTGATGCCTGTGTTTCAGGACACCACCCACAAGGTCTCTCCCTATTGACGATGACAATTGCTTAGTCGCGGAACCAGAGTTAGTGAGCGTCCTCCTCCAGTGGGCGTCACCACGCCTGTCCAGCGACAGTCCCCATCACTTTGCGAATGCTGACATCCTCCAGTGGGCGTCACCACGCCTGTCCAGCGACAGTCCCCATCACCTTGCCAATGCTGACAACCTCCACTGAGGCGTCACCACGCCTGTCCAGCGACAGTCCCCATGACCTTGCCAATGCTGACAACCTCCGGTGGGCGTCACCACGCCTGTCCAGCGACAGTCCCCCATCACCTTGCCAACGCTGGCCACCCTCACATACACTCATTGAGGGCGTAGATGCGGACAGAAAATTCAAACTGTAGTCACCAGCATGAGGCATGAGGGGCCAAGGAATTTGAGACTGTTGATCATCATCATCATTATCATCATCATCATCATCATCATATATTATTATTATTATTATTATGATCATTATTATTATTATTATTATTATCATCACTATTATGTCATCATTATCATTTATTGTTGCTGCTGTTGTTGCTGCTGGTTTTGTTATCATCATTATTACTGTCATTAGAACAAACTTAACCTTCGTTCTAGCCTTTTCGTCCTGTCTAAACAGTAATCCCATCTTCCGTTCCCATATTCTGTCCCCAGGTGGTGGTCGTGTTTTTTTTTTTTCTCTCTCTCATGATGATCTTATTTTCATTCTCCATCTGGATGTCTCTCACTATACTGTTGTTGCTTGTTATTTCTCCATCAGTTCCCATGTATATGCACTTTATGTTCTTCTCTCTCTCCACTTCTTCTTCTTCTTCTTCTTCTTCTTCTTCTTCTTCTTTCTTCTTCTTCTCTCTCTCTCTCTCTCTCTCTCTCTCTCTCTCTCTCTCTCTCTCTCTCTCTCTCTCTCTCTCTGTCCACTTTGTATTCTCTGTGCCTGTATAAACAGCGGTCCCGTTCATCTGTTCCTCGGGTTATTTCTCCCTTTTTCTCAATTTTCCTTTCTTTCGCTCTCTCGTTTGTTTTTCTCTTGTCTCTCCAAACATTGCCTCAGTCCTATGTCCTCTATTTCTCCCCTACTACCCCTTCGCCGCCATACCCCCCCCCCCCTTTTTTTTTTGCCCCACGCCCTGCCGTTCTCCGCCCCCTCCCCCACCCCCACCCACCCATCCCCCAACCTCCCCCGCCTCCCTCCGCCCTGTACCTTTTTCGCCACAGGCTCAGACTGGCGGGTCAAGATTCCTGAGGATCTGTCGCACAGTTAGCAGACTGTTTTTCCTGCCAAGCCCCCTACCGCTTTCCTCCCCCCCTCCCCCTCCGTCTATGGCCTCTCTTATCCCCTTTCCTTCCACTCCTTCTCTCCTCTCTCCTCTCTCCTCACCTCTCGATGCCTTCCCTCGCCTGCCTATGATCGGAACAGCACAAGCCTCTACGGAGATCGTGTTGATTGCTGTGTCTCTGTACTCTCACCTCTCGGAGCTGCTGCTCTCCCGGGACTGGATCGCCACTGGACATTATTGTTGCAGATTCCTTTTCATGTTTGGCATTGGTTTCCTTATTATTTTTTTTTTTACAACGTGCATTAAGGTTTTGGTTTTGTTTTTATTCGAGGGAGTGACGGGGGGGTGGGGGGTGGGGGTGGAGGGTGGGGGGTGGGGGTGGGAATCGGAGTGGAGGGAGAAGATAGTTCATGTTTTGCTTTTTTTTTTTTTTTTTTGGTGGTGTGATGTTTGTTCATGTTCTGCGATCTTGTTTTTGACGAGCGTCGTTCATGTTTTATAAAAATGTGTATTAATGTAATTGTTTTTTTTTTTTTTTTTTTTTTTTTTGGTGAGGTTTGTGACATTTTTCATGTGCTTTCTGTGAAATGTGTGCATGCCTCTAATTTGTGTTGGTAAGACTGCTTAATTAAATATCTTTCTCCCTCTTTGATGGAAAGCTTCTTACCTAAGGACCCCTTTCAAGGAAAATCGTTGTTTTATATTCCTTTTCCGTGCCGTTTGTTATTGCTAAATACTTCTTTTTGAGGCGGCGTGTTAATTATTTAAAGCCTGTTTTGGGTAAGGGTTAAGTTTAAGTGTAACATTCTTTTAGGTCGGGAGGACGGTACAAGATTCGGAAGCGACATGTCCTGTGCAGCCCAGTCTGTCACGCTAAGAGTCTCGTAGAGAAGTTACAGGAACTGCCCTACCCCTGTTGCGTAGACTCCACAGGCAATGGTAAGCGTTGAAGACCGTGGCCAGTGAGTCGCTAGAGAAACCACAGAGGGCACCATGGTGTACCCTAAGAGTTGGTTTTCCTATCGCAGAGAATCTACCAAGGCATAGCTTGCAGGCTTGCTCTCGCAGGCCAGCTGTCAGGCCGTACTGAAATAACAAGATGCAAAGCATATATACGTACTCCCAGTGTATCTTGAATGCGACGCCACAATCAAACATGCGTTATAATGTATTTCGTCACTTCGGTTTATGACGCAAAGAAGCTTTGACGTCATTTTTGTTTGCGTTATAATTTTCTAGATATACCATAAAGAAGACGAACCGTTTTGGGCCGTTATAGCGTTTAGTAACGGCTATTCTGGTAAAACGAAACATCGGGCATCACTCGTGACCCATAATGAACATACCTACAAATTTTCCGAAAGATCGTCCCAGAAGTTTTGTCTGGAGCGAGCGGAACACATTTTGACCATGGACAGACAGACAGACAGAGACAGACAGCATTTCTTCATTCCCATTGTAAAGTACTCCCTGTTCTAGAAGAACTGGGAGTACAAAAATTGGAGTTCACTAAGCATATCTGGTGTTACTTTACCTCTTTTCTTCTAGTCTATTTACTGGATCGTGACGACCACCAGCCTAACGGGAAGAATTAAAAAAAGAAAAAGGCAGAATTTCTGAACACAGCTGGAAGATTCCGACTTTTCCAACTACTTTACTCACCTTTTACACTACTACAACCAGACGCAGAACAAGAGCACGAGTTTGGTAACAATTATTATCAGCAGGAACAGGAGAAAGAAAACTCATGAAGAACGAAACTCATGAAGACGACACCGATGCCTAGACTCCAATTGCAGTCGGTGGAGACCGAGTCATGGAGGTCGAGTCCTTTGCATATACCCGGGCAGTGAGACAAAGTTTGGGATGCGGAGCCGGATGGGAGTAGTAGTGGGGGCACGGTGTGGTATTTGGAGGGAGGAGGTTGAGCACGAACCTACACATTACTGTACGGATTGCGAAAGCACGGTTGGCTTTTGTCACGCTAAGAAGAACAGACTGGACGTCAAGGAAAATCAGCACAGCAACTGTCCAATTTAGCTGTCACATTTGTCTTGGTGAACAGTCTGAGACATGAAAGAAAACCAAAGTGATGCAACAGACCATGCAGATGTTTAGTAATGCATGCCATCCGGTGGCCAGACACCGCGATGAGGAGTTATGACGGAGGAGACACAGACTGGAGCCTGTCACCACACAGTCCCACAAGACAATCTGAGAC
>JADBJO010004975.1:175000-178372 GCA_016801955.1 Conus betulinus
ATTAACGTTGTTCTGACAACAATGACAACAAAGCAATTACATTACATGCAGTTGAAGTTGTTAAACCATTATCACTGTTGTCAGATTAACGTTGTTCTGACAACAACGACAACAAAGCAATTACATTACATGCTGTTGGAGTTGTTAACCATTATCACTGTTGTCAGATTAACGTTGTTCTGACAACAGCGACAATTAAAAACAGTTACATTACAACTTTTTGAAGTCGTTAACCATTATCACCGTTGTCATTATTATCGTTGTTTAGACGAAGGAAACAGCCTCACTTCTAAATCATTACAGCCATTATTGCTGCTATCCTTGAAACAGTTCTTGTCTTGAAAAAGCAAACATTCACACCATAACCTATTGAAACTGTCACAGTCATACTGCTGTTGTCATGCAGACACTTTGTTGTGATAAAGACAGAGAGAGAGAGGGGAGGAGAGAGAGAGAGAGAGAGAGAGAGAGAGAGAGAGAGAGAGAGAGAGAGTGTGTGTGTGTGTGTGTGTGTGTGTGTGTGCGCGTGTGTGGATGTGTGTGTGTGTGTGTGTGTGTGTTGTGTGTGTGTGTGTGTGTGTGTGTGTGTGTGTGTGTGTGTGTGTGTGTCCATACGTGTTGTGTGTGTGTGTGTGTGTGTGTGTGTGTGTGTGTGTGTGTGTGTGTGTGTTTGCGAGTGTCCATACGTGCGTGTGTGTGTGTGAGTGTGTGTGTGTGTGTGTGTGTGTGTGTGTGTGTGTGTGTGTGTGTGTGTGTGTGTGTGTGTGTGTGTGTGTGTGTGTGTGTGTGTGTGTGTGTGTGTGTGTGTGTGTGTGTGTGTGTGGTGTGTGTGTGTGTGTGTGCGCGCGCGCGTGTTACTTTTCTAAGCCAAGAACTTATTGATGGAAGATAAAGGAAGACAAAGAGGGAAGAAGAAGGAGGGATGGAGATAAAGGGGGTGGGCAGGTGTGGGAAAAGAAGATGGCAAGGGGGAGGGGGAGGGGGGGGGGAGGACACATAGGGACAGGAAAACGCGCTCTATAAGCCATTGGCAGATGATTTGCTGAGGACGGCTTTCTGCAACGATTTTTCAAAACCTCATTTCTCCTATTTCCTTATGCACATCCCGTTCATACGTTTCTAGGGCGCTTTCACAGCTCTGTATTTATGGACTGGGGCCATGGAAAGGACAGGGGAGAGAAGGAGAGGGTAAGTTCTCAAAAACGACTACCCCCCCCCCACCCCCCATCCATTTTATCGGCACCTGTATACCACTAAACGTCTACGACAAATAAGACTAGACAATAATGGAGGCTACAGCCAATTTTACTCCAGGGTACCACCCTTTTGATAAATCAAACAAAATAAAAAAAAAACGTAACAAGCAAATCGACACACAATGAGAAATGAATTGCAAAACAAAAACAAAAACAAAAACAAAAACAAAACAAACAAAAACACTTCCAGCTAAACAACTCTGGAGAACGGGCAGCGGGCAGTGCTTACAACCACACTACTGAGTGATCTGAGTTGAAATTAACGACAGCAGCAGCAGCAGCAACAACAATAAACACAACACAACAACACACAACACACAACAACAACAACAACAATCTCAGTCATGAATAAGAAAGATTAAAAAAGACCATGAGGGTTAAAAAAAAATGAGGTGGGGGGGGGGGGGGGGGCAACAGGCGATGGGCCACAGGACAGAGGATATAGTTTAATGGACGATGCCTTGAAGGAAGCTGTAATCTATTATGGACCGGACCCGATCCCCCCCCCCCCCCCTCCCCACCATCCCCACCCCTGCCCCTCCAGTGCCGTACAGCATTAGGGCAACGTGGGAACGGAGCAGGCCCTGTTGATCGGGGGAGAGAGCGGCTGAAAAGGGCAGAGGGCAGGAAGGACTGGGAGAAACACAAGCGAGTAAAAACACAAAATCGATCACAAACGGCTGAATGAATGAGCCAGCCAGACATCAAAACATGCCAGTGGACTAAAAGGATGAAGATATGCCAGCTCATCTTAGTTTTTCATATTGTCGTCAGAGACAGAAAAAAATGAGTTCGCCTTCGGTTTTAACAACAGAGACGGACCACGCAACGCACGCACTTAAGCACTTATGCACTTACGCACGCGCGCGCGCACACACACACACACACCCACCACACACACACACACACACACACAACACGCACACACACACACACACACACACGCAGGCACGCACGCACGCACGCACACACGCCACACACACGCACACCACACACATACACACACACACACACACGCACGCACACACATACGCACGCACGCACGCACCACACACACACACACACAACACACACACACACCACACACACACACACACACAACACACAAAACGCGCGCGCGCACGCTCGCTCCTCTCTCTCTCTCTCTCTCTCTCTCTCTCTCTCTCTCTTCTCTCTCTCTCTCTCTCTCTCTCTTCTCTCTCTCTCTCACACTCACACACATTCTCTTCTCTCTCTGTGTCTCTCTCTGTCTCTCTCTTTCCTCACACACACACACACACACACACACACGCGCGCGCGCGCATGCACGCACGCACGCACGCACGCACACACACGCACACACACACAATTAGGCAGCGACAATATTCAAACCTGAGATGGCTGACAGACAGAAGATTAATAACAAAAGAAGAGATTGCAATGGGATGCTGAAGAGATCAAGAACTCGTATCAAAATAAAAAGCCATGCTTAAAGAACAGAACAGGGATTCGTGACCGTGATATTATATTTTGTCAGGAAAGAGACAAGACATTTCAAAAGTTCTTAACTTAAATGCTGCTGCTGCTGCTGCTGCTGATGAGAGAGAGAGAGAGAGAGAGAGAGGAGAGAGAGAGAGAGAGAGAGAGAGAGAGAGAGAGAGAGAGAGAGAGACTAAACCCGGCTGGTCTCTGGAACATTGCTGACAGCAAAGACGACAGCCAATGACGTCATTACAACTGCCAACAAGACCGTCACGGTTGTCGAGCGGAATGTCAGCCACTAACCCCCCCCCCCCCCCCCCCACCCCACCCCCCCCCACCCCCACCCCACCCCCACTTCTTCCGACATAGACATATGTGATGTCACTTTTTAACTCTATGATAACTCTATTATAACTCTATTTAAGGAATGACTTCATGATGGCCTCAAAACGTTGTCCTCTTCAAATGCTGAGCTTTTCAAATCTTGTAGGAACAGGCGAATAAAATAAAAAAAGAAAGATCACAATGATTTCACAGCTTAAACAGCACAACAAACAAACAAAACAAAACAAAACGAAATCATATTTATGCTGATTTACACGTCTGAGGCGCGTTGAGAAGAATGCCATCTCTTTTCCTCACGTGGTTGAAAAAA
>JADBJO010004976.1:5000-27500 GCA_016801955.1 Conus betulinus
ATAATATTCTCAAACCAAACTTATCAGCTATCTTTGAATGTTTTGTTTAACGTTGTGAGACACCGTTCAGGACCAACAGCGTCTCTGGAACACAAATACCAGGAGAATCCAAATCTTTTCAGGGCAGTTTGGACGAATACGAGGTCTTAGTCTTTTTTTTTTTTAATCACATAAAAACACAACAGCAGCGTCTGAAAGAAGTACTCAGCATCTTGGGGCTATACGAAGCGGATACGGGACGTGACAGCGAGTAAAACAACAAACAAACAAAAAAAAGACCACTCCCTCACTAATCAAGATGCTCCATACCATGGACTCCTCGCCATCTTATAGAAAGACAGCTGAACGGAGTCAGTCAGCGGCAAGATCAGGGAAAAAAAAGAAAATGGAGTAGCAGGCCATTCAAAGCCTGGTAACACCACCAGAAGCAAACGTGTTGAAATCACAGACAAGACCCACGAGCTCGGACCGATCGGACGGGACCTTCGGGCTGGACTGGAAGACTGCGACCCCCAAGAGTTCTTTTCTTTTTCTTTCTTTCTTTCTTTCTTTCTTTCGCGTACGCAGGCTGATACTCCTGCGGACGCTGCCTGTACACACAGGCGGTGGAGTTTTGTGTGTATGACCGTTTTTTTACCCGCCATTAAGGCAGCCATACTCCATCTTCGGGGAAGGTGCATGCTGTGTGTGTAACGTGTCATCCATGCCAACGACCAACTGGCCTTCTCTTCCGAAAGTTGGTGACGGGATTTTACGCGTGTGCAAGATGTTGGTGCGTGCGTTCACACACGGAGCCTCGGTTTATAGTCTCATTCGAAGGACTGTGTAGGAAATGGAGTCAGAACCAATGTTAACTCCGAGGGAAAAATCCCCCTGTACCGAAATTCGAACCCGCAACCCCAGATCACGAGTCCAGCACTCTACCAACTGAGCTATTCCGCCCCCCGCCCCCCCCCCCCCCCCCCCCCCCCCCCTCCCACCCCAAAGAGTTCAATGTGGGAGGATTTAACATACCCTACTTCCCCCACCCTCGAGGAAGAGAATACAAAAAACACAGAGAAACGACACTACAGTAGCGCACGTGACCTCAGCAAATCATTGTCCCCCCCCCCCCCCCCCCCACACACTCCCCTACCCGCGGGATAATGCATTGCTTTTGCACCGAGAATACAGATGGCTCCAGAAGGAGTGCGGGGGGGGAGGCTCCAGAAGGAGTAGTGGGTGGGTGGAGGGGGGGGGGGCTAAAGGAATCCAAAGCCACACTTAATCAGGACATTACGAAAAGCTCTATGTCCGCCATTAATTTTGTTCTCCTCATGCTTATCTAAGTGCCGCGCGCTCCGCTCGTGGTGACATGCACTCAACTCCCAACCGGCTAACCCAGTATGCGCTGATGAAGAGCACGTGAGAATTCCCGACAGAGCCGTGTGAGCTGCTGTCATGTGCTCGATCAAGTATCTTGTTTAACATATCCTATCAGGTCATCATTAGTATAATTGCTATGATTATTCTCATCATAATTTTTTTTTTTTTATCATTTCTATTTTTCATCTTTGTTGTTCTTTGTTGTCTTCTTTTTTCTAAGCTGTTTCTTTTTTTTTTTCATAACATTCCCGATCAGCCCCCTCGTTTGTTTTCTCTGTCTGTATTCTGAATAACACATCTAATCATGCAAGCAGCTGCCCCTAAACAATGCAATTCGTAATGTCAACTGATTCACTGACATATCCGTTCAGTGCACCATTAGCTGATTTCGACTTGCTCACCCGTTAATTCGTCTGACCACATCACTCCATTTTCCCCAGAGTCCGCTCGGAACAGTCCTGTGAATACAACCTGGTCTTTCGACCAGTTCCACTGGCAGGTGCCCTGAAGCTGACCGACCTTTGACCTGCGTGTGGGAATTGAATGTTGGGACAGCTTTTTTTTTTTTTTTTTAGACATGATAAACAGTTGATCACACTTGAACCATTAAACCAATATTAACTCCCACTTCACCCTTGCCCATCAGCATCTTACAGTCTATCAGAAATCAGAAATTCAACCGTGAGCATCAACAATCATCAAGTGCTTCATCTTAAGGTTGTTATTGTTGTTGTTGTTGTCGTCGTCGTCGTCGTACCCCTGGCTAAAAGACTCCAGGGATCATCCACACAGCTGAAGTACTTGAACACTATGGTGCGAATGCATCAGCTGGGGATGAGAACACTACGAGTGTGACCGTTTTTTATTACCCCGCCACATGGACAGCCATACTCCGACTTCGGGGGACTTCGGAGACTGATAATGTTATGATAGGAGCTTGTCACA
Source organism: Conus betulinus (assembly GCA_016801955.1). Taxonomy (NCBI): domain Eukaryota; kingdom Metazoa; phylum Mollusca; class Gastropoda; order Neogastropoda; family Conidae; genus Conus; species Conus betulinus. The sequence continues at coordinate 7,311 of JADBJO010004976.1, forward strand.
ACTGAAGACTCAGGATATTCTCTTATTCCATATCCGTCTCCCTCTAAGATGTTGAAGGGTTGAAAAAAAAGTTACACACAGTTCTGTCTCACCTCCAGCAATGGTGAGGTGCCATACCTGGCCCCTCACACACTAGCACCCCCCCCCCCTCCCCTCCTGCCAACAGTTCTGTCTCACCTTCAGCTTGGTGAGGTGCTACACCTGGCCCCACACACACCACACACACCCCCTCCCCCTCCTGCCAACAGTTCTGTCTCACCTTCAGCTATGGTGAGGTGCTACACCTGGCCACTCACACACCAGCATCCCCCCCCTCCCCCCCCATGCCAATAGTTCTGTCTCACCTTCAGCAATGGTGAGGTGCTACGCCTGGCCCCTCACACACCAGTACCCCCCCCCCCCCCCCCATGCCAACAGTTCTGTCTCACCTTAAGCAATGGTGAGGTGCTACGCCTGGCCCTTCACACACCAGCATCCCCCCCCCCCCCCCCCCATGCCAATAGTTCTGTCTCACCTTCAGCAATGGTGAGGTGCTACACCTGGCCCCTCACACACCAGCATCCCCCCCCTCCCCCATGCCAACAGTTCTGTCTCACCTCAGCATGATGAAGTGCTACACCTGGCCCCTCACACACCAGCAGCACCCCCCCCCTCCTCCCCCATGCCAACAGTTCTGTCTCACCTTCAGCAATGGTGAGGTGCTACACCTGGCCCCTCACACACCAGCACCCCCCCCCCCCCCCACTCCCCCCTTCCACCACTGCTAGCAGTTCTATCACACCTTCAGTATCATGAAGTGCTACACCTGGCCCCCCCCTACACCAGCACACTCCCTACAGTTCTGTCTCACCTTCAGTATGGTGAGGTACTTTACACCTGGCCCCTCCCACACCAGCACACTCCACACAGTTCTGTCTCCTTCAGTACGGTGAGGTACTTTACACCTGGCCCCTCCCACACCAGCACACTCCCCACAGTTCTGTCTCCTTCAGTACGGTGAGGTACTTTACACCAGGCCTCTCCCACACCAGCACACTCCCCACAGTTCTGTCTGTCCTTCAGTATGGTGAGGTACTTTACACCTGCCCCCTCCCACACCAGCACACTCCCCACAGTTCCTCCTCACCTTCAGTATCATGAGCTACCAGACCTGGCCACATGAAGAGAGTTGACTTTCCATCCCAGACCGGCCAGATCCAGTAGCCAGGCTGGGAAAGCAGCTGAATAACCTCTAAGGAAGTTTCAAGATTCCACAGAGCTTCTATAAAAGATGTAAGGGTGTTTCTAAAGTCGTCAACATTTCTGGATCCTGTTCGTCCTGATTGCCTTTGTGCAGGCTGACGGGAAAACGCCCATGAATTTCATGGACTTGGTAGTTGTGTGTCCTGTCCGGATTTTGCATAAAGTGAATCTTGCTGTTGCTGTAGAGTTTTTGATACATTGCTGCTGTGTTTTTGCACCCACTGGCTATGATCTGTTGCTATGGTAAATGTATGGCTCAGATGGCAGTATATTGGAGTCTGTTTGGTCTTGTGGTTAATGCACTGTTTTCTTAACTCAGGGATCCTGGGTTCAGTCCCCCCTTGAGACAGGCAGGTTTAGAGTTGTCTATCTTGGAGTCAGCACGTGTGTAGACTCCTACCCTCTTCAAGTTTTTAAGATGAACTTAAAATCAAGGTACTATGATTGAAGATAAGCATTTAAAAACACACAAACACACATGCACGCACGCACGCACACACACACACACACACTTTTCTTGCATCTTGTTAATTCCCATTCTTCATGTGGTACTATGCACAACACACATTTTAAATACACACGTACTCACACTTGCACGCATGTTACTTTCCATCCTACCAATGTACTGTGCATGAACGTTTGGATTTCAAACACACACACACTCTCTCTCTCTCTCTCACTTTCTGCATGCATGTAAATTACCATTCTAATCTTCCTCAGAAGAAGAGGTCATCACGTATGACACCTATTCCTCCTACCCAGACCTGTGCTCTGTCTTGCGCCTGCCGAATTATGACACACGCAACCCTACCAACCACACCACCCCCACCACCCCCCCTGCCAAACTTTAACACTGACAGCACCTTCAGATATCCTCCCCAGAATCAGTAATGTTGCTCCTAAAGGTAGAATTTTTAGAAACAATCGCTTGCACAAACATTTAACTTGTGGTGAACCTTGCTGTTCTAGATCGGAAATAGGAAGAAGAAAGATATTAACAGGAAACGAATGTAGAATCATGTAAATAGATGGCAATGCTTCGAAATAGCGTAGGCAGCAATGTATAACATAGAAAAGCAACGTATAACACGGACAGCAATATATAGCACAGCGTAGATGCAACACTGCCACAGATGGAATGTTATGCCTATCTTTCACTGTGTGTTGCAGAAATGACAGTGTGAAAGTTTAGACGTCAGTGTATGTAGTACAGAATGCGTGGCAGTGCTTGCAATGTATGGCACATGAACAAACGGTGAAGTGCCCTTACTATGATCTTGTGTTTTCTTTGGAGGTTATCTCGCTTATTTGAGAAATTACGCATATCCATACAGTTTTGGATTCGGGGGGGGGGGGGGGGGGGGGGGGGGGGGTATTTGAATATCTTTGCTGTTTTGTGAGTTCAGTGTTACTGTATAGTACATGCATTTTTGTGTGCTTGTGGGAAATAAAGGTTAATTGCATCTTTTTTTAAGTACAAGCGGAAAGAAACTTGAGAACACCGAGGAAATCGAACAGTGGATTTATGAGTAAATGTTGTGTCCAGTTTGATTCAGGAAGCGTCTGCACTACAAACAGAACAATGAATGAAATACTGTGATTGAAAATGCATTCATTCCTTGAGCCTTTTTCTTTTTTTTTTTTTTTTCAAATGAATAAGATTTTTCTTCAACCTTTTGTTTTCTGTCCAAACTGTCATCAATGTAATTTCATCAGCAGTTGGGAGCTGTGCTTTTAAATGTCTTTTTTGTTGGTTTGTTTCTCTTGTCATCACTTTGTAAATAGACTGGTTTCATTTCTGGCCATAAAGAACAGACCTTGAAGAAGGTTGCTATTGTTGAAGCCTAACGAATCAAAGCGTGTTTTTTGTCTCAAAACTGCTTAGCACCACACCTCAAAAGCATACATACGAGGTAAAGATATGAGTAAAAGGTTAAGGCATTTTGAAGCTCAGCTACAGTGTCGCATTCTTGAATGTGGATTTTTCTCTCCTTAGAGCTTCCTTGTGTCAGCCTGAACAAGCTCAAGTGTAAACATTTGTGTTGAAGAATACATCTTAGCGATGAACCTGAATATTATAGTGTGTTTAACTCATTTATAGGTCGGTTGGTTTGTTTTTGTTGCCTTTTTTTTTTTTTTGTGGTTTTTTGCTTGTTTGTTTTATAGAAATAATCCTAACCATCCAGTGGAAACATAAGTTGTAAAGTCCCCATGATAGGTACATGAATAATGATGTTACTGATAGTTTTTTTTTTTAATTATTATTCATTTAAGTGTTCACACAGATTGGTGGTTGGTCTTTTCCCCAGTGTTCACACAGTTTCAATGGGAAATGCTTGGTGAAGCCCGTCTTGCCTCCAACCTTGGCACATCCAGGATATTTGACTTGTTTCCATAACCTAGAGAGCGCTGAGGTGGCTTCAGGATCATCAGTTATGCGCATCTGATCTGTCGGTATGTACACATGAAGGGAGATCATTCATTAGCAAAGTCTGTGCATTGTTTCCCCTTCCATTCTCAGATTGAGTCAGCTGTGGTGACCAGGCACCACCCTGTCTATGGACAGGGCCTTTCATTAGGGCACATCTGTTACAACTACCTCTGTCACTATGTCCATCGAAATCGGAACAAGTTTCATTCGATCGAAGTCTGAACAGGTTCATTGGACCAGTGGCTGCATTGCTTGGGGGTTTTTATCGAAAAGTTCACTTTCTGCCGCCGCCTTTATGTTTCCCTTCACAGGAAGGTGGGATGAAAGAACACAGGCAACGTGCGGGAACCTTACCTGACTTCATCCATTTCATGAGGAGTCTTTAAAATGCTCAATACTTTGCACAGACTCCCTGAATAAACCAGCTGCAGGACAACCCACCGCACACAACTTGTCACACTTGTACTGATGCTCTGTACAGTGGCGTCTTCTGCACAGGGCAATCAGGGCTTCGCTAAATTGTTGTCTTTTTCCTGAATGTCTCTCCCATGTATTCACCTCTTTGAGTTCACATCAGGGATGATTAATAAAGTGACTCACTTTTTTCATCCCCATTGTCCACATGTATTTTGAAATTGCTGAAATACATACAAGTGAAACACAGGTCATGTTGCTTATGTTTGTTTTCACATATACAGTGAGAATGAAATGTTTCGTTGTCCATGCAGTTTATGCAAATTTTGGATTTTTAAAAAGTTATTTTATAGGAAGAGAAGAATGATGGTCCTAGCCCAGGAAACGTTGTGGGCTTAAGATTAAAGCCTTATGAGAACGAATACAGGTGCTTGGTGCTGGCACACATTTGTCGGTGTAGGGAAGTCCAGTGAACAGTTCATCGGTTACTCTTACCAACGTGACCATTTTGGGTGACAATAGGAACACATTTGGTGTATGAAAATAGATTTAATATCATGCAGTTTTCTCCAAATGTCAAGGAAAGGTCAGTGAAAAATGTTGTGTGATAGATTCTCAGCTTTCAGGGGACGATCAGTATCCACCAACTGTAAAAGAAAAAGAATTCTGTTGGCCGTTCCTGCCCCAACAACTGTAAAAGAACAGGAATTCTGTGGCTGTTCCTGCCCCAACAACTGTAAAAGAAAAAGAATTCTGTTGGCTGTTCCTGTCCCAACAACTGTAAAAGAAAAGGATTTGTGTTTGCCTTTCCTGCCCCAACAACTGTAAAAGAAAAAGAATTATGTTGGCCGTTCCTGCCCCAACAACTGTAAAAGAAAAAGAATTCTGTTGGCCATTCCTGCCAGTCAGAGGTAGTATTATTTTTCAAGCGTTGGAAAAGCAATGGCTGAACAGGATTTGAAAAGATTTCCTTTTTGACCCCTTAACGTCAACTTTTATACTGTTTTACATTGGATTTAACAGAAAGAAGCGTAATTAAAAGCTCGGTTGTTTGAAAATGGTCTATGTTTTTCATCTCTCTCTTTTTTTTTTTTTTCCTTTTTTAACAAAAATAATACACATGTTGGGCTATGTTATGTACCACACTCGGTGAACTTTCCCTGCATTTGGGATAAAGAACCATTAGACTTCAACTGTTGACAAGGCGGCCACCGAAGGGGACCATAAGGAAATGGGCAACAATAAAGAAATAATTCCACAAAATAATAATGAACAAAAATCCACCAAAGATGAGAAAGACAGTCTGAAAGGAACATTTTGACTTAAAGCGAAAGCATGCAAGGAGATCAGAATGTCCCAGCTGCCCAATTTCCGTTGCCTGATGACTCATTGTCTGGGTGAGAATCAGTAGCATTGGTCGTTGGATTCACCACAGGTCGAGAGGGGAAAGACGAGTATGTCACCTGTTGCTAGAGTGTGTGTGTGTCCTTCATTTAACGTCTATCCACTATTCGTGATATTAGACAAAGAGTTGCTAGAGTTTCCTGGTGCATATGCAGGTAGTCATCACTTCCTGTTTGATCTGATTGGCTCTTTATATAACTCCAGTTTACAAGATGGCTGTGTGTTCACCATATGTGCACACTGACAGCTATTAAGTGTGGATCATGTGCCGAGAATGGCTATTGGACGTCTGTACTGATAGTGTTAAACTATCAGGTGTGGTTCATGTGCAGACAACGGCTATTGGCCATCTGTACTGATAGGTCAAACTATCAGGTGTGGTTCATGTGCAGACAACGGCTATTGGCCATCTGTACTGTTAGCGTCAAACTATCAGGTGTGGTTCATGTGCAGACAACGGCTATTGACCATCTGTACTGATAGCGTCAAACTGTCAGGTGTGGTTCATGTGCAGACAACGGTTATTGGCCATCTGTACTGATAGCATCAAACTATCAGGTGTGGTTTATGTGCAGAGAATGACTATTGGCCATCTGTACTGATCGTGTCAAACTATCAAGTGTGAAGCACACGCTGGGTGGTCCATGTGCAGGCAGTGGGCTAACCTTGCTGAACAGCGGGCAGCACAACAAGCATGTGTGTGGCTACTGGAGAGGGCAGCCTTAGCCCGCCAAACAATTCTCTCACACATCTTTGTTGTGGTTGGTGACCTGCGCAAGCGTCCTGGACTCCAGCAATGGCAAATAATGGACAAGCCAAGCAAGATACTTATCCTTTTCTCTCTTGATCTCTGGTTCCATCTATAGCGTGAGACAGACACACGACTTGTATTAACGCAATTATCCAATCATTGTTGCAGCAAAACACAATCTGATGGCTTGCCAACGCTGCAAACAAGAGTGTGGTATGATGAAACTGGAGGAAGACTGAGTAGCTGTACCAGCTGTAAAAATGACGAGGGGAAATGACTGTCATGACATCACAGGGATCCAAATGGTGAACTAATATTGCGGGCAATAGCTGAAGCGAGACAAGACATTCATCACTGAGTCTGAATGCAGAGACAAACGAGCAATAGACATGCAGTTTCAAAGTGAAGTGACTGCCAACGGAATTGAAACAAAAATCACTATGCCACCAAACGAAAGAAACAAATGTTTGTTTTGTAATTTTTTTTTTTTTTTTTTTTTTTTTTTGCAGCATAGTAATTTTCTTTTAAGTTTTAGACAATGTGAGTGTTGGGGGGGGAAAAAGGCGTACATCTCAACTCTGAGAAGACTTGTGTCTTTTTTTTTTATGAAACAAAAGAGAAGAACATGCAACTCTTAATCATACAATAAGAAAAACGGGAGGGAAAAAAAAAACCAGAAAGAACAAATGTATAATTCAATTCTAAACAAAGTAACTGTATTTATATTCATTCCATGCATGGTGGTGCAGATGCATAGATGTATGCTAAACGCATGCACGAACATGATACACATGCTTGAAATACACAAACATGATTTACATACTTGAAATACACGAACATGATTTACATACTTGAAATGAACACTGTCATGTCCCTGAAATGTGAATTAATGGGAGAAGCTAAAGCAGAAATGGATGACAGCTCATGGACACATGCAAATGTTTATGTCAGATCAAGCACATTGTTCCATCAATGGAACGCAAGAGCATGAATAATGATAAGGCAGAGTAGTTCTGGACAAAAAGTTGAAACCAGAACAAAACTGTACTTTATTCTAGAAACTGCAGGCTGATAGAACGCCAACTACAGTTTCACACACACACACACACACCAAAAACAGGTGGCCAGACAGGAGGACATTCACCTCCTGGTGTACCTGGACGACTGGCTCGTCCTGGCTCCCTCCCGGGCCCGGTGTCTAACACACACCAACCATCTTCTGTGCCTCTGTTCCAAGTTACGGTTTGTCACCAACCCCAACAAGTGCGAACTCAACCCCAGTCAGCAGTTCTCCTTTCTGGGCATGAGATTCAACACACTGTCCATGATGGTCTCCCTGACCCCAGAGAGAGGTCCACCCGCATTGTGGACCTCATTCCTGCCCCCGCCTATCCACCCACACCCCGGCCAGAACCCTCACCTCCCTCCTGGGGGATGGTGGAGTCCCTCTTGTCCCTCATTTCCCTAGGCCGGGTCCCCAGCGCCAACTCCAAAGGGGAGTTCCGTCGTCAATGGTCTCACACCTCCAACCGTTGGGATCAGTCCATTCCCCAGGGTTCTTGGTTCCAATGGGCTATGGAAGAGTGGCTCGACCCCACCACTCTGACCCCTGGGGTTCCCATCTCCCTCCCAACCCCTGGAACTCTACACAGATGATGCTTCCAACTCGGGCTGGGGCGCCCACTTGTAGAACCTTCATGCCTTGGGAGTGTGGGATGCACAGACTGCCCGTCTCCACATCAATGTCCTGGAATTGGAAGCGGTCAGGCTCGCCCTCCTCCGCTTCCAACCCCAGGTCTCTCACCGACTTGTTCTCTTGCTCATGGACAACACTTCGTGTGGCTTAATATGTCAACAAGACGGGGTGGGGTGGGGGTTCGCTCCCTCAGCCTCTCTCCAAACAGAGGCCCTCCTCCGCTAGTGGTGCCACATGCAGGGAATCACCCTCCACGCAAGACACATAGCGGGGACCCTCAATATCCTAGCAGACTCCCTCAGTCGGTCCAAGTCCCTCCTCCACATGGAACGGACCCTCAGCAGGCTAACCCTCAGCTCGAGACTGAAAAGACCCAGGCTCATCCTCATCACCCCGTGGTGGCTGACCCAGTCCTGGTTTCTGGACCTCAAGTCCCCTCTCCCATGTTCCCCCTCTCCAGTTGAGCACTTGTTGGGACATGCTCAGACAGCCTCGCTCGGGTCGCCCCCACTCCAACCCACAGATGCTCCGCCTTCACGCGCCTGGCTGCTGTGGCAGCCCAATTGCGAGAGATCTGCCCCACCCTCCCAAACGGACAGATCCCAGTCCGGCCTAGACATACTCGCCAGGGCAGGTGCCTCGCAAGACCTACGGGACTTAACGACAGCCTCGCGCATAGCCAGCACTGAGTCTCTCTACAATTACCGATGGGAGAGATGGGTCTCCTGGTGCTCAGGCAACTCTGTTCCCCATGTTCGCCCTTCCAATACACAAATAGGCAACTTCTTATTTCACCTACCTTCTTCGTTAAGGCTCTCAGCTAGCTCCATTCGGGGCTACAGGTCAGCCATCTGTACCACTATTCGCTAACTCGGCGGACCCTCTTTTGAGAATGACTTCCTTCTCAGAGAGATTTCTAGGGGGTGGCTCCACGTGAGTCTCAGTTCCCTAGGCGCATCCCCTTTTTGGACCTCTTCATTGTCCTTGACGCTCTCAGAAAACCCCCTTTCGAGCCTACCACCACCCTTCCCTTTGACCTTCTTTCTCTCAAGACCACATTTCTCCTTGCCCTTGCCTCGGCCAGGAGGCGCAGTGAAATAATCATGCCCTCAGCGGGGACCCCAGAGACACTGCCTTCCACAGGGACGGTTCTGTCTCTCTCAAGTTCTTCTCCCGGAATTCTTAGCTAAGAATCAGGAACCGGGCACGGCCTCTCCCTCCTCCCTCGTCATCCGCTCATTTGCGGATATCTTGGGAAAAGGGGAAGCAGGGGGGGATATGGACCTGTGCCCTTCTAGGTGTCTGAGATACTACTGGGAACACTCGCGCCCCAGGCGTGCCTCCCAGAGACGTCTCCTCATTTTCATCAATCCCAATAATCGTAAGGACATATCTGCTGGCACTATCTCTAGGTGGCTTTCCAAGATGGTCAGATCTGCCTACGCCCAGGCGTATAAGGATCTCCCCATCTTATCCCCCCGGGCCCATGAGGTCAGAGCACTGGCCACTTCCACAGCGTTCCAGCACTCTGTCCCCTTGCGTCACCTCCTGGAGGCAGCCTACTGGTGTTCGGAAAATACCTTCATGAACTTTTAGTTAAGGGATATCCGCATGACCAGGCTGATGATTCTAAAGGGATTTCTTTTGTGGCGGCTAATGCAGCTATATCGGTTCCGCCCTCTAACTTCAAGAACCATCAGGGCACTCGGCCCTCCTCCAATTCCTTTAAATTCTGCTATGGTCTGACATGGTGTAGTATGTGACGCCAAAATGTGGAGTTTGCATTACTCCCTGTTTGGGCTAGTATACTTACAATGTCAGACCAAAGCATTCGCAGAAACTGAGATAAACTTACCCTTTGGCCATACCCTAGATCTTTCACTCAAAGCACGAGTCGTGTGATCTAAACTCTCATCTCAAGATCTCTTTGAAGCAGTCGTCCTCCAGCAGGACATCCTGGTCAGTGAACAGGCAGAGAAAGTTGGGACAAAATGTGCCAAAGGTCATCATTCCTTCTGCCGTGAAGTGCAGGCTGCTGGAACGAATGTGCAAGATACGCAGTCTGCTGTATCGGGTGCTATCTTTCAGCTCACGCAGTGTCCCAGGGCTGTGGCCGTTTCCCCCACTGGCTGCTCATCTTTGGCTGGGTCATGAAGGGTTTCAACCAAGGAATCGCATCCCAGTGTCCGCAGCCATGGCAGACTGTTGATGAGAGCCGTTACCGCCCTTGAGCTGACTGTCATGCAATGGCTGAGTACAACCGTCTTTAGCAGTGGACAGTTGTTGGCCATGGTGCTGACGTTGTCGTCGTCGACCCGACAACGATGCAGCTTCACCACACGCAAGTTGGGCTGATTCCGACCCAGGGCTGCGCCATAGCAGTGGAATTTAACTAGACTGTCATGCAATGGCTGAATACCACTATATTCAGCAGTGGACAGTTGCTGGCCAGGGTGCTGACGTTGTCGTCGTCGATCTGACACCAATGCAGTTTCAGCACACGCAAGTTGGGCTGATTCCGACCCAGGGCTGCGCTACAGCAGTGAAGTTAATTAGATCAAGTCTCTGAAGTCTGCCTACATTTTGACCGTTTTCGAGTTCGTTCAAAAAATGCCCAAAGCGAACGTGCCGTTCAGGGGTCTCTGCGTCACTACCGGCACTGCCACCTGAAGCGCCTGTATTGGCATCAGTGTTGGAATCACCTGCACGTGCACCATTTTCAGGATCAGCTCCATTTTTTTCAAACAGTGTCAGTCTGATGTCCGTCAAATGGGAACACGCTCTGAGCAGACGTCTCATGTCTTGATTTGTTATCTTCTCATCAATAGACACTTCCAGCGTTTCAAGATACGGAAAAGCTTGCGAAATCATATCCAAACACCTTTTGTTCAGTGATACTTGGTACAGCAGTCTCAGAGATGACAATGTACTGGGCTTATAACAAAAACTGTCTGGAGGGTTTTCGACGTCAGATGAAAATTCCACACCAAAAGCTCTTTCAGCTCTGAACAATGGTCGACAGCAGCTCTCACGACGTCTTCACTCACATGCTCATAGCTCAAGTGAAGCCGTCTTAGCTTTGGCCCCATCAGAAAATATCCCACGACAGGCTTTTCAATGTCCACAGATGACGGAACATTCAGACTATTAATCCTTTTGAATTTCAGTGTCTGCAGTAGTGTTAAGAGTTTCAGAAACTCAAAGAATCTTCCCACCAGTTCGGCTTCAACGTGTATGTAAAGAAACAGAAGATTGGTATATCTGGACAGGAAATCCATGCGATGTATTTTACCTTTAAGGGTGAGCTTTTGCAAGCTAGGATAAACGATCATCATCCTAGTGACAGAGCAGTCGGGCCACATCTCCCCCTTCTCTTTCAGAGAGGTCGCCACAGTTCTCACCTGCAGAGGTTGCCCCTTGTGCCTCGCCGTCATGATAAAGCTTTGCTGGAAGGATGCATTCCGGATGAAGCAGGTGGAAATAAAATTTCTTGGACCTGTTGAACATACAACGGGTTTCAGCCGTAGGCACACGGATGTTGCTCACTTCAACGTTCTACCACAGATCGGGAATCCGCGACGCTCGCTGTAAACACCAACATGTTTGTCTGATTTCCAGAACGAGGTTGGAGACAGGCAGGAGGGAGATGATTCTGACGATGATCTCCACTGGAAGGCTGAGCAGATCGGAGTCACGTGCCTCCATTACATGCGGTGTGTGCCCCTTTGATGTTCTAGCCTGCAAGGGAAATACAATTAAGATGTGCGTGTTAATTAGGTCTGATGCTGATTACGGCCAAGTGTCTTTGAAAAATCGCGTCAGGGCTGCAAGCGCATACAAGACAAAACCATTCCCACACAAATGCCAAGTTTAAAAGAGCATTCATGAAAAAGACCACTGTCTGTCTTTAATATTTGTTTTATAAAAACTATCTTGATCTGTCCTTGCATTCGACCCTGATGAAAATGGGAGGAAATCGATTGATCGTACATGTCGGCTCTACAAGGGCGTGAACAATGCCGTAGGCCTGAGTACATAGAATGCAGCGCTACCCACGGCAAGACACGTGGGGACACATCCAAGTGCTAAAGACATCGTGCTTGTGACTGGCATGGCCAGAGGGAATACCGCGCCACCAGAAGCTCCAGCGTCGATGTTCTACACGGCAGGAGACCACAGATCGTGGTCTGGAACAACTGTGACATCTAGTGCACAGAAGAGGGATTCACGGGATGGAGTAAGACGACTGGGAGTGGGCAGCAGGCCTTTCAAAATGGGAACACTATGCAGACATCATCAGGAAGAGCGGCATGAGACTGGGATCATCGAAACAGATGATTCTGGTGGAAATCACTTTGTGCCATATGAGAGCGGAATGGAGCAAGCTCACATCGACAAGACTGGTAAGTGTACTGGTCTAGCCACCAGTTTGAAGGAGTCGGCTTCTAAGCCACAGTCCTCGCCACTGAGGTTGATGCAAAGGTCTAGTTGCAAAGTGAAACGACTGCAGGCGGAAATCTAAACAAATCTTAAATAAATGTCCGCGAACCGCCCAGAGAAACGTGGACAAACGAGTCACAAGGCAAACCCACAACGCGTTCCGACCTCTTAGGTCTTCCTCAGGTGCAACAAAATGAAACAAATAACGAAATAAACAAGACAAACCACAACGCGTTTCGACCTCTGAAGTCTTCTTCAGGTGCAACAAAAAAATGAAACAAATAACGAAATAATTTTTCGTTAAAAAGATTTGATGCAAAGGGTTTTTTGTACACTCATCAGCCCATGATCTTATGGAATGATTCTCCATTTCTGGTGAGAGGGAGGATCAGAGACCTAAAGGCAAGGGCAACTGAAAGGTAGGGTAAGGTAATGTTGCTTGCAGCCCAGCCGACCGCAAAGGGCCATGTCAGAGCTGTCATCGCGTTTAAGTAACACACACAAGTCATTATAAAAAATATTTCAAATTAACTGAAAACCCATTCACACAACTTTTTGAAACACACCTTCTAAAAAAAACGAACAGCAAATCCCTGTTAAAAATATTTCCTCTGTAAAACCTTGGATCAGATGAAAAATGTTGATCTCTTTCAGAAATTCAAAGGTCACGTCAGGTGGGGGAGATCTCTGAACAAGGTTTTCATGGAGTCTGCTGTAAAATGTTTTGTGTCTCGCATCGTGCAAGTCCCAACACTCTAAAAGAACACGTTTCGCTGTGAGTGGTGCATGGCATAGAATGCACCACGGAGATTCTTCACCTTTTAAAGCATAAGAATGGGTGGAAAAGGGGTGGCTGTTCGCAGATGGCACAAAACTTTATTCCTTACGGCCGCCTCGGGAACATGGCAAAAACTCTTTCAGGTTTGGACGGATTTCAAATAGGGGCACCTGAAAAGAGTTTCAGCTGGATCTTATCGAGGAGGAGTTGAAATAATTGTCATGAGCTTTAAATGTCCAGCTATAGAACAGGTGTCCAAACACCTGCCTGGGAAAGACGTCATGAGAAGACACAACATGTTGGCCACACACCAAACCATCCGAGGATTGCAGGTTCCAATCCCGGCATCGCCAAAACTATTTCTGACGACAGAAAGGGCGTCTAGGAGTCACGACTTGGATGATGTCCCCCCCCCCCCCCCCCCCCCCCCAGAGTGTGAGGAGGTTATTTTGCTCCCCGACACGCCGTTGTTCGTTGTGAACTTAAAAAAAAAAAGAAAATTTGTGATGAGACTGGCGGCAGTTCCTCTTCCTCTTCTTTCCAGTGTGGGGCTGCCTCAGCTTTTTCGATCATGGCAGAGATGTGTGTGTGTGTGCGCGCGCGCGCGCGCGCGTGCGTGTGCTTGTGACCGAGTGAGTGAGTGTGTGTGTGTGTGTGTGTGTGTGTATGTGTGTGTGTTTGTGTGTGTGTGTGTGTGTGTGTGTGTGTGTGTGTGTGTGTGTGTATGTGTGTGTGTGCGTTTGTGTGTGTGTGAGTGTGTGTGTGTGCGCGCGTGCGTGTAGGAAACAGCGAAAATCCGACATTTTATAAGTTACTTTCTTGATTGTGGACTTGGACAGTGTAGCAAGGGGGATGATGATGAAACTGGAGAGTTTGGAAGTATTATTTGTCCCCCCTCCTCCGCCCCCACTCCCCCCCCCCCCCCCCCCCCCCCCTTCACCCTTTACGTTCAGTACTAGTGTCACTCTTTTATGAACCGATTTTCATTCACGTCTATCCTTACCTGATCATAGTTAACACTGTGCACTTGTTCTTTGTTGTGTGAATAACAAACAAACTAAAACAAACAAACCGCGTCGCACTTTGCCGACATTCCACCAAAAGCGAGCTTTCAAGAGTGTGTCAGTGACAGGAAGAGAGGAGATAGCGATCTTTCCAAACCACACGTGCATACAATGTGAAATGAAGCATCACAAAGTTGTTGTAATCGATATGAGAGCGCGCTTGTTAGTGTAAGACGATTTACTCTAACCTTCCAAAGAAACCCCTTTTCACAATTGATGCATCCAGTTAGTGTCACCTTTTTACTCAGTACGGAGGGGGGGGGGGGGGGGGGGGGGGGGGGGGGGGGGGGGGGGGGGGGGGGGTGGAAATCTTTCCTGTCTTTCTCGGAGTGGACCCACCTGGCAGTAGACAGAACAGCTCGAAACAGGACAGGCAGGATTTCCTTTTCTTATACTCCCACCCTCCCACAAGCGCGCCCACCACCTCCCCACCTCCGATTCCCTTCTCCACCTGCTTCTTCTGCTCCAGTGAGAGCAGCATGGAAGAAGACCAGAAGATGTGAACCGTTCCTTTCCTTTATATTTTGAAAAAAAAAAAACAAACAAACAAAAACAAAAAAAAAACGGACGATCATTACACCTTTAACACTCGTTTTCTCCTTCGTTACTTCGGAGATAAGAAATGAGAGAGGACAAGCGCAGAAAGCGACGGATGGGGCAGGTAAGGGAGGAGGGTGAGGGTGGGGGGGGGGGGGGGGGGGGGGGGAGGGAGGAGAACCCTGTCTAGGGCTTTCCCTAATTATCCCCCTTGCCTGTCTTCACCTCCCCCTCCCCACCCCTCTTTAAAAAAACAAACTACATACGTCACAACTGAAGTGGACAGAACCAGGCCATTTAGAGATCGCTTCTTTTTATCCCGGGGGGGGGGGGGGGGGGGGGGGTGATTCTGGGTCAAAATATAGATGGATATTAATATATATATATATATATATATATACCCCGTCCACAGCCACAGCCCGGCTGGTCCCGCCGCAGCCCCGGCACGGCAATCCACAGGGAGCAGTCAATGTCAAGTCGTCAAGAGGCAACCCACCGGAGGAGACACTGCACTGCTGCCGAGTCACTTCGGTGGTGTTCAGTGGCGCCTGTTCTGATCTAACATACGCAGGACACCACCTACTACTAAGCCCCTACTGACGACAATAATTGCTTAGTCGCGGAGCCGGCGTGAGTGAGCTCTCCCCTCCGGAGGGCGCCACCACGTCCGTCCAACGACAGCCCCCATGGACGCCGATACCGGTGACCCCGACGGAACCAAACCAAGGCCACAGACGTGGAGAGGACATCGAAACTGAGGTCACCATGAGAGCAGGGCATGAAGGGCCACAGAATTTGAGACATTTTTTTTTTTTGCTGATCGATGAGAATGAGGATGATTAAGATGATGCTACGGATTTCCATTCGGTCTGAGACTACATGACAGGGCTGTACTCTACGCTTCCTTTCATAATATATCCCGGCGTCAACCAGGCCCGAGAGATACAGGCACCTGCAGTGTTGGTCAGGAAATTTGAGCAACACTCTCAGAAACGCATCCATTAAGTGGATGAAACTCGACTGTGTGGTCCCAGTCTTCCCAACTGAGTCCGCAGCAAAACTCAACTCTGGGTAGGAGCCGGTCGGGGCAGAAAAACCCACATGACCTGATGGGATTCGAACCCACGACCTCCCAGCGGGAGTCCGCGACGCTAAACGAGGGGAGCGTAGGCAGACCTTACTCTGTAGTGGGTGGAATGGACTAAGGTGAGGAAGAGGGATGGGGGGGGGGGGGGGCATGTTATAACAGAAGAGGGCAGCAGGAGAGGGCAGTGGGGGAGAGGAGGGGAGTGGAGAGGGGATCCAGGATTTGAAGTCCTCCAGCGAGACTGATGTTACTGCCTCGGCTGGAAGGTCGTTCCCACACACACAGACAAATGTTCTGTCAAAGTTAACGGCCATGTCCATGACTTATACCCCCACAAGAAAAACTAATCTCATGACAGCAAAAAGAAAAAAAAAAAAATTATGCTCAATGAATAATGCAATGAGAATCTTCCGTCAACAGATCATTTTCTCTACAGAGTTAGATGTGAAGACGGCCAAGTTCACACGTTCCATGTGTTTTAACTGGTCTAACACCTGGAATTTTGTACTTCAACGCATCCAAATGCAAAGTATCACATACTGGCTACAGAAACTTTAAATTAAATTACAGTATGAAAGTTGGGGATCGAGAAGTTCAAATAACATGTTGTGAAGAGGAAAAAGGCCTGGGAGTCATATTTGCTGAAGACTTACTTTTTGACAGACACATTGCACAGACCGTAAAGAAGCCACGCACGCAGATGACTGGTATTATTAAGAGAACTTTTACATACCTGGACAAAGATACCTTTCTTAGACAATGGTGAGACCGATTCTTGAATATGGCAATGTGATATGGTATCCAAGATTAAAAAGGCAGTCAATAGAAATAGAAAAGGTGCAGAGAAGAGCAACTAAGCTAACACCGGACATTTGTGATTATTCATATGGAGATAGATTAAGGTGCAGAGAAGAGCAACTAAGCTAATACCAGACAATTGTGATTATTCATATGGAGATAGATTAAGGTACCTAAGGTTGCCATCCCTCAAGGCCAGGAAGGTAAGAGGAGATCTAGTCCGACCTTTTTAACATTTTCAATAACCTAGATGATATTGATCAAGCATGTTTTTTTGAACCTGCACTAACCAATGTAACCCATAACAGTTGTGACAAAGTACTAATACAGTAATTTAATACTAATATAAGGAAATATTCCTTCAGCCAGAGGATAGCATCCGTTTGGAATAAACTAACTCCTAACATCAAATGTGCACCAAATACTAACTCTTTTAAAAATCTTATCGACAAGCATAAAAAACAATTACTGATATCATGTTCGACTTTTGATGGTCGAAAATAAAAACTGGGCTCGCTATAGGCCTGACCAATAAACGAGTACACTATGAAGGGGCATTTAAAGCCGCGAGGCTATAATGAAATAAATCATCGCCCCTGAACCCGAGAATGAAGAGGCATACAGTGTGAGCTGATCTGCTATGGCTGTCTTACAAGATTTGTAACTCATGGAACAGAAACTGGAAGAGACTTACCCTTCTTCCCAGCGTTGGTGCGTACTGTGCGGCTTCCTGTTGAGGAATAATTGTTCACATGGTATGCCCTGTGGAATCTGAACAACAACAACAAAAAAATCAGTCTGTGTCAAGCAGAAGGGGGGGGGGGGGGGGGGGGGGGGGGGGGGGGGGGTTAAGGGCAGAGTCTTGTGAGACATACTCATGCAGACAACTTTTTTTCTTGTGTGTGTGTGTGCTGTGTGTGTGTGCTGTGTGTGTGTGTGTGTGTGTGTGTGTGTGCGTGCGTGTGTGTGTGTGTGTGTGTACGTATGTGTGTGTGCGTGTGTGTGTGTGTGTGTGTGTGTGTGTGTGTGTGTGTGAGGGAGAGAGAGAGAGAGAGAGAGTGTGTGTGTGTGTGTGTGTGTGTGTGTGTTGTTGTTGTTGTTGTTGTTGTGTTTTTCTGTCAACTAAAACGTTTCGACATTACTGATTCGTAATCTGAATATCGTTGTTTTGCTGTTTTTGTTTGAAACAGAAATTTCGATTGACAGTTTCTATCGAATGAAACTTATCCAACTCAGACTGTATACACGAAAATTTTGTTTAATGCATCAAATGATTGTGAATGACTTTTCCCTAACACCCCCCCCCCCCCCCTCCCGTACCTCCGCCCTCTCTCCCTAATCTCCATCTCTCCATACATAATACACTTCCCCCCCACCATTTTCTCTTGGTCTCCCCCCCCCCCCCCCCTGTCTCCTCATCTCTTCCCCTCCTTTCCCTCCACATCTCCGACCACAATCACGTTGCTATTATTTATCTATTTATTTATTTATTTACTTGTTTGATTTTTCTTTCTTTTTCGTTTCTTCTTATGTATTCGGACACCAAGTACTCTTTTCTCTCCATAGAACCCTTTCGTTAGTTGTCATTGTACTGTGAACTAAAAAAAAAAAAAAATCCAAATTCTAAGTTCGTAATATAGAAATGGGGTATGGAATGGAAGTCTTGCTGTCAAGCCTTTTATGCTATGTACACTGCGGGCCCCAAAACTTAGTAACAGCAGACTAAAACTATAACATTGTTTAATCTAGTCACCGAAATTCTAGATCAAAGAAGCCGAAGCGAACAAGCAACAAGCAACGACACCACCAACAACAATACGATAGATAAAAATTACCCTGATTTTTGGTTTGTAAGATAGAAATGGGGGGGGGGGGGGGGGGGGTGGAATGGAAGTCTTGTTGTCAAGCCTTTTATGCTATGTACGTAATTTCAGTTGTTCGGATCATCTGTGATTCCAGCCTCTTGGAATCAGATTAGACACAGTACAATAATAACTAACGAAAAGGTTCCGGCGAGAAAAAAGAGTACTTTCTGTCCGAATATATAGGACGAAAAGAAAAAAAAAAATCAAACGAGTAAATAAAATTAAATGAAGAAAAAAAAAAAGAAACACCCGAAGGTGCTGGGGAGGACCCAGAGAAGCACTGTCTTCACCTGCCTTTAGAGCAGTCCTGTACCACCCTTGGAGGCCTGCGCTGTGTTGACGATGGGTACAGGCACGCGCAGGACGCTCCATTAAGATATCAAGGGACATAACTGCTCCAGAACAGAGGTAAATCAAACTACAGGATGCAACTCATAGCAGCCTTAAAGTAGCGTCCCCATGGGTGTACCAGCCCGTATTTCATGACTGTAGAGCCCACCGTCGAAAAACACCACCCTCCAGCTGTCGAGCACACCCCACAGACCCAACCACCCTGTTCTAGTTTTTCTTGTGGGGATGTAAGTCATGGACATGGCCGTGTCAAGTAAATAAAATTAAATGAATAATAACAAGGTGTGATTGCGGTCGGAGATGTGGAGGGAAAGGAGGGGAAGAGATGAGGAGACAGAGGGGGGAGACCAAGAGAAGACGGTGGGGGGGGGGGAGGTGTATTATGTATGGAGAGATGGAGGTCAGGGAGAGAGGGGGGGGGGGGGGGGGGTCATTCACAATCATTTAAATGCATTAATCAAAATTTCGTGTATATATTCTGAGTGGGATAAGTTTCATTTCATAGAAAGTGTCAATCGAAATTTCTGTTTCAAACAAAAACAAGAACAATGATATTCAGATTACAAATCAATAATGTCGAAAAGTTGTAGTTGAAAGAACATCAACAGCAACAACAACAACTACAGCAACAACACACTCTCTCTCTCTCTCTCTCTCTCTCTCTCTCTCTCTCTCTCTCTCTCTCTCTCACGCACAAACAAAAAAAAAATGCGTGCGTGAGTATGTCTCAGAAGACTGTCACTGTTTAATCCCCCCCATCCCCCCACCACCTCTGCTTGACACAGACTGATTTTTTTTCTTTTCTTTTCTTTTTTTTTTTTTTTTTAGATTTCACAGGGCATGCCATGTGAACAGTTATTCCTCAACAGGAAGCCGCACAGAACGCACCAACGCTGGGAAGAAGGGTAAGTCTCTTCCTTCTTCTGTTCCATTAGTTACAAATCTTGTCAGACAGCAGTAGCAGATCAGCTCACACTGTCTGACTCTTCAGCCTCAGGAAGCTGTGTGAACTTGGCCGTCTTCACATCTAACTCTGTCTGAACAGAAGATGATCTGTTGACAGGAAGATTCTCACTGCATTATTCCTTGAGCTTTTTTTTTTTTTTTTTTGCTGTCATGAGATTGGTTTTTCTTGTGGGGGTGTAAGTCATGCACATGGCCATTAACTTTAACAGAACATTTGTGTGTGTGTGTGTGTGTGTGTGTGTGTGTGTGGAACGACCTTCCAGCTGAGTCAGTAACATCAGCCTCGCTGGAAGACTTCAGATCCTGGATATAACCTCCTCCCCCTCCCCGCTCCCCTCCCCCACTCCCCTCTCCTGCTCCCCCTGT
>JADBJO010004976.1:32500-37500 GCA_016801955.1 Conus betulinus
TCGAAAACGGTCAGAATGAAGGAAGACTTCGGAGGCTTGACCTAGTTAACTTCCACTGCCGTGGCGCGGCCCTGGGTCTGAATCAGCCCAACTTGCGTGTGCTGGAGCTGTATGGGTGTCGGGTCGACGACGACAACGTCAGCACCCTGGCCAACAACTGTCCACTGCTGAAGACGGTTGTATTCATCTATTGCAGGACAGTCAGCTCAAGGGCGGTAACGGTTCTCATAAACAGCTTGCCATGGTTGCAGACGCTGAGATGCAATTCCTTGGTTTGAAACCCACCATGACCCAGCCGAAGACGAGCAGCCAGTGGGAAACGGCAACAGCCCTGGGACGCTGCGTGAGCTGAAGGAGAGCACCCGATACAGCAGACTGCGTTTCTTGCACGTTCGTTCCAGCAGCCTGCACTTCACGGCAGAAGGAATGATGACCTTCGGCACATTTTGTCCCAACCTTCTCTGCCTGTTCATTGACCAGGATGTCCTGCTGGAGGACGACTGCTTCAAAGAGATCTTGAGGTGAGAGTTTAGATCACATGACTCGTGCTTTGAGTGAAAGATCTAGGGTAAGGCCCAAAGGGTAAGTTTATCTCGCTTTCTGCGAGGAGTGCGTGTCACTGCGTACGGTGTGGGTCTGGACCCAAGCCAGTCACGACGTGACATACGTAGGGCATAAAAGGACGTTTGTCAGGGTCAGTGTGTGGCGCAGGAAAACCAGGTCATACTGAAGGCGTGAAGAAAGGCTGCACACCAAAAAAATGAACGCGCCAAGGTCTTGCTTAAGGAGTGGAGTATTTATAGACCAGCGCAATTGGATTGTTACGAGGATTTTTATTGCGTCTGAAAGTGGATTCTCCTCATTTTCTTTCATATGGCCATCAAGACACAAGCCAGTGGTTCCACGCTAGTTAGTTCTAATGCAGTGATGAAATCATGTGCAGAAAAATTGATCCCATTCAGTTCAAAGTCACCGTGATTTTCAGTATACAGGGCAATACGTTTGGCGCCTGTTGTAAAACAAAGGTACATCACTCTAAAACAATAATGCCAGTTGCCCATCCACACAGCACACGCAGACGATAGAAACATGTAGGAAAAAACCCCAAGGAAACCGCTCTGATGGTATCATTCAAAAATAGATAAGAAAAAAATGCATGTTTTGGCAATAGGCCTGTGTGGACTTTTCAGAATGTCAGTAGGCCTGTGTGCACTTTGCAGAATAATTGCATACAGTTTGTCTATCACTTAAAAAAAAAAAGCAAAAGAAAAAAAGAAAAGACTGCCTACTCCAGTGGCCCGCTTAATGGAAGTATGAGCACTTTTGCAAGCAATTTATGTGTTAACTAGGTTCGTAAGTACATTTGCGAGGAAAATTCTCTCTGTCTGTCTGTCTTTCTGTCTGCCTGTCTGTCTGTCTCTCTCTGAACGAAAATGGACAGGCATTTAAAGTATATATTGGCCAGACTTCGATTAGGGATCATTGATTTGTCTGTTCATCACTGTCGTTACGAACAGCATAACGAACGAAACCGTGTTTGTCCATTACGTAAAGATGTACAAGATGATGTCCATTTTGTATTTTGTTGTCTCATTTTGAAAAAAAAATCTCTGAGATTAGCCAATCCCGTCGAAGTATCTAAACCATTCTTAATTGTTAAGACTTGTATTGATTATGTAAATTATGCGTGAAGATATTGTCGAACAGTTAGCTGTTTACTTATATAAAGCATTTGAAAGTCGATCTGAATAATGCCTATCGTTCTGTTATTCACTTTCCCACGTTTCTCTACCCATTTTTGTTTTTTGGTTTATTTTGTTTGTTTTTTTAAATACTGAACATTTCCTGTGTCTGTATTCTATGTTGTTGATGCTCCCCCTTCAATAGGGGCCATGGCCTTATTGAATAAATTCTCTCTCTTTCTCTCTCTCTCTCTCACTCACACACACACACACACACACACACACACACACACACACACACACACACGCACGCACACGCACACACACGCGCACACACACACACACACACACACGCACACACACACACACACGCACACAGACACACAGACATACACACACACACACACACACACACACACACACACACACACAGAGACAGAGAGAGAGAGAGAGTGATTAGTCGCTGTAGTGGGATGTCGCTTCAGATTAAACTGGACATTGCTTCAGTAGCCTCCCACCAGTAGATGTTGCATGTGGTATGACACCATCACCATATTAAATGCAATCACCAGATCAAGGATTGTTCCCCCCACTTTTGTCGGTGATCTCCTGCTTCCTTTCTGCGCAGAAGCTGCGTCGGTTTACAGGAGCTCAGGATATATTCCCCGACCGCACCGGAAGCGCGGCTCTCCAATGACTCTCTGAAGCACATCCTGAACTACGGCCGTGAACTCCGCACTCTGCAGCTGCCTTACTGCCCCTTGATGACCGCTCACTGCATGGCCCGGATGATAGTCCAGTCGCCCTGTCTGGTTGAATTTTTCTTCGGTGTATTCACAGGTGGGAATCGGGCCAGGCTGCCCACCAGGCGTTTTGCAGAGACTTCAGCGTTGAGGGACCACTTGTCCACGCTGCTGCTCCATCCCTCTGGGGCGAGAGATGCCGTCCAGTACGTGAGTTCAGTCGACTCAGGACCATACTCGGCGGATTATGACGCATGTTATATCCGAAGGAAGTGCGCTCACAAGAAGGAAAACAGGTTGGAAATGTGTCGTCGGTGAAATGTATTGCTCGTCACCCTCTTCCTGAAAGCTGTTGTATTCTTTTTTTTTTTTTTTCATGGTCCTGTTTTGTTTGTTGTTCCGTTAACATGCGTACTCAACAGTTTATTTGATGTGTGTGCGTGCGTGTGCGTGTGTGTGTGTGTGTGTGTGTGTGTGTGTGTATGTGTGTGTGAGAGAGAGAGAGAGAGAGAGAGAGAGAGAGAGACTGCAATTGGCATTCTCTCAGCCTGTAGTTTCTAGAATAAAGTACAGTTTTGTTCTGGCTTCAACTTTTTTTTTTTTTGCCCAGAACTACTTTGCCTTATCATTATTCATGCTCTTGCGTTCCATTGATGGAACAATGTGCTTGATCTGACATAAACATTTGCGTGTATCCATGAACTGTCATCCACTTCTGCTTTAGCTTCTCCCACTAATTCACATTTCAGGGACATGGCAGTGTTCATTTTCAAGTATGTAAATCATGTTTGTGTATTTCAAGTATGTGTATCATGCTCGTACACGCGTGTAGCGTATATCTATGCGTCTGCACCACTGTGCATGGAATAAATATATATATACATTTGTTTTGTTTAGAATTGAATTATACATTTGTTCTTTCTGTTTTTTTTTCCCTCCCGTTTTTCCTCTTTCCTCTTTCGTTTCATTAAACACACACACACACACACACACACACACACACACACACACACACACACACACACATTCAAGTCTTCTCAAAGTTGAGCTGTACTTCTTTTTTTCCCCAACACTCACATTGCCTAAAACTTAAAAGAAAATTACTATGCTGCAAAAAAAAAAAATTACAAAACAAACATTGTTTGTTTCTTTCGTTTGGTGGCATGGTGATTTTTGTTTCAACTTCCGTTGGCAGTCACTTCACTTTGAAACTGCATGTCTATTGCTCGTTTCTCTCTGCATTCAGACTCGGTGGTCAATGTCTTGTCTCGCTTCAGCTATTGCCCGCAATATTAGTTCACCATTTGGATCCCTGTGATGTCATGACAGTCATTTGCCCCTCGTCATTTTTACAGCTTGTACAGCTACTCGGTCTTCCTCCAGTTTTCATCATGCCACACTCTGTTTGCAGCGTTGGCAAGCCATCAGATTGTGTTTCGCTGCAACAATGATTGGATAACTGCGTTAATACAAGTCGTGTGTCTGTCTCACGCTATAGATGGAACCAGAGATCAAGAGAGAAAAGGGATAAGTATCTCGCCTGGCTTGTCCATTATTTGCCATTGCTGGAGTCCAGGACGTTTGCGCAGGTCACCAACCACAAGAAAGAACTGTGAGAGAATTGTTCGGCGGGCTAAGGCTGCCCTCTCCAGGAGCCACACATGCTTGTTGTGCTGCCCGCTGTTCAGCAAGGTTAGCCCCACTGCCTGCACGTGGACCACCCAGTGTGTGCTTCACACACTGGAGAGTTTGACACGATCAGTACAGATGGCCAATAGCCATTCTCTGCACATGAACCACCCAGTGTGTGCTTCACACTTGATAGTTTGACATCATCAGTGTGCACATATGGTGAACACACGGCCAATAGCCATTATCTGCACATGAACCACACTTGATAGTTTAACACTATCAGTACAGACGGCCAACAGCCGTTGTCGGCACATGAACCACACTTGATAGTTTGACGCTATCAGTACAGACGGCCAATAGCCATTGTCGCACATGATCCACACCTGATAGTTTAACACTATCAGTACAGACGGCCAATAGCCATTGTCGGCACATGATCCACACTTGATAGCTGTCAGTGTGCACATATGGTGAACACACAGCCATCCTGTAAACTGGAGTTATATAAAGAGCCAATCAGATCAAACAGGAAGTGACGACTGCCTGCATATGCACCAGGGAACTCTAGCGACAGGTGACATACTCGTCTTTCCCCTCTCGACCTGCGGTGAATCCAACGACCAATGCTGCTGATTCTCACCCAGACAGTGGGTCATCAGGCAAGGAAATTGGGCAGCTGGGACATTCTGATCTCCTTGAATGCTTTCGCTTTATGTCAAAACTTTCCTTTCAGATTTTCTTTCTCATCTTTGGTGGATTTTATTCAATATCATTTTTGGAATTATTTCTTTTTATCGTATGCCCATTTCCTTATGGTCCCCTTCGGTGGCCGCCTTGTCAACAGTTGAAGTCTGATGGTTCTTTCTCCCAAAACACAGGGAAAGTTCACTGAATGTGGTGCATAACATAGCCCAACATGTGTATTTTTTTTTCGTTGAGAGAG
>JADBJO010004976.1:42500-55473 GCA_016801955.1 Conus betulinus
GGGTATAGTGTTAGGAGTCTCATCGTCTTCATCAGAGTCATAGAACATCTCTTTCAGCCTGATTTTTCGGCATGCTTCTATGACGTCTCGAGTTAGTTTGATTATGATCCAAACTCATTGGGGTGGGGACAGAACTTATGACCCAGGGCCAGAAGGTTGAATTGGTCAGGGGTGAGTTCGAAATCTGACAGTTAACTACTACATTTTTTGCTTGAGTATTCTTAGTGGCATTGTTTCTTCTAAACCGTCTGTTTCTCCTCTTCCTAGGTGTCTGTTCTTTAACTGCTGCTGGAAAGTTAGAAGCGGGAGTGGGGAGAAGCTTCTGTAATTTCTTCTTTTTTCTTCTTTTTGAGTTATATTGAAGAAGCTGCGCCAGTTTTTTTTTTTCGATGGTGAAACGTAACAGCCTCGAAGTGAGCGTAATCAAGTGTCTGATGTAGATTGTACAATAATCCGTGTATTTTTTCTTGCTCTTTAGTAAAAAGAACTCTGTATGCTTCTTTAACATGATGAAGTATGTCACGACTAGCACAATGAGAAATGTTAGAAACAGATTGTAAGAGAAATTCTGATTTCGGCAGGGCATCCACTCCAAATTTAATTCTCATTCCTTTAGGAACGACTCTGTGTTCTTCACAAGATTGAAGAAACTGCAAATGTGATTCATACCTTGTCAATTTGTCCCGCGATCTATCCAGTTCAATGAGTAAACTGGTACGATCCATTGTAACTCTGGTGCTGGATCCAGTAACGGATGCAAGAAGCGAGGTCCAGGTAAAAGACAAAAACAACGCCAGGCACAGTTGAAGCGGGAGCCCAGGGCTTGAAAGACAGTGCGGATCAAAGCTGATACGTGTGTTGCTTTCGAATACATATAAAAATACATTAAAAAGAAACACAACGCACTTATGTCATAATATTTTGCCAAATTTTCGGGCCGTGCGGCCTTCTTCTGGGGCTTGTTTATTGACAAGGTAAGAACGTCAAAAGAAAAAAAAAGTTCTGAGATTAAGAGATAAAATTGAGACTTTGAGAAAGAAAAAGAGACGCACACATACACGCACTCGCACACACACACACACACACACACACACACACACACACACACACACACGGACATACACACACACACACACACACACACGCGCGCGCGCGCGCGCGCGCGCGCGCGCATATCCACGTGTCTCTCTACCACCGAGTCCGCCAGAGAACCAAGACCCTCTGCCACAGGGACAATTCCATAACAGTATTTGCACGTATACACACACGTGCAGATCACATAAAGAATTCCACCCAACCTCATCATGCACCACCCCTCCCATAAGTTAACCGAGATTCCCCCATCTCCGCTCTGCAAATCAGTGTCCATCGGAATCAAGGCCGTTGAGTCCCAAAGGATAAACTGTCTTTAGTTTATTCTTCCAGAAATCTTCTCTTCTCTCTTGCGGTTTTGTTCAGACTGTGGACCTTTTCCACCACAATGCATCTCATGTTCTTCAGAGAGTGTTCAGGTAAGTTGAAATGATTGTTGACATGAACACATGCACCTTTGTTCAACTTGATGTTGGACCTGTGCAGATAGAAGCGATCTTTCAGTGTCAGCATAGTTTCACCCATGTACTGTGTGCTCTGGCAGTTGGTGCAGTACAGCATGTAGACGATGTTGCTGCTGTCACAGGACAGTCGATGACGGATGGTAAATGTCTCTCCTGTCTGCATACTACTGAATGTTCTGCTCTCAACTAGATGGTTTTCACAAAGCACACAGTGTTCAGCTGTACATTTGAAACATCCAGCATAGATGTCATCTGGAATCGGGAGAGCTGATGGCATGAGCAGATTTCTCAAAGACCGCGATTTTCTTTCGGCTAGTATGGGTGGGAAAGGCATAGCCTTTCGCATTTTTTTTTCTGGCTCGTGTGGAGAAGAGGTTGGAGTTCTGCAAACCAAGAACGGAATGGGGGATTAGAGGGGTTGTGAGTGACGATGAATGGAACTCGGTTGTGTTGCCTGTCTTCCATCTTATAGCTGAGAGTCTCGTGTCGGGGAACATGGCTGGCTTTGGTTTTTTGCCTCCTGGATGGTCGCAGGGCTGTAACCTCGCTGGAGGAAATCACGTTCCATATCCTGGCAACGAGACTGGAAGGTTGGCATGTCAGAACAGAGGCGGCGGAGGCGCAGGAACTGGGCATAAGGAATGTTTTTGATGGTATGGTAAGGTGGCAGGATGAATGGGCAGGTATGTACGAGCATCTGTAGGTTTGGAATACAGGTCTGTGTACAGATAACCTCGCTTCAGATGGATGAAGATGTCCAAGAATGGCAGTGCTTCTTTAGAATAGTTCATAGTGAACTTGATGGTAGGGTGGAACTGGTTCAAAAACTCAAGGAACTGGTGAAGTTCTTCTGTTGATCGGGACCACAGAAGAAAGATGTCGTCTATAAACCGTTTCCACAGTTCTCGGCTGATAGGAAAGGGGCTGTTGTCCCAGTAGCTGTGCCTCCAGCCAGCCCATGAAGAGGCAAGCCACCGTAGGTGCCATAGGTGTGCCCATTGCAGTGCCCAGTTTTTGCTTGTAGAAATGCCCGTCAAGTGGAATACATTGTTGGATAGTACATGGTTCATCAGTTCCAGAAGACGCTCTGTTGGTATGTTGTTGATGCAATCATTTTTGTCAACAAACGCCTTCACTGCTGTTTCCATGTCGGCGTGAGGAATGTTACTGTAGAGTCCAACGACATCAATGGTGACCAAGTATGTGTTGTCGTCAAAAGGACCAAACTCACGGTTCCACTGGTCTAGTGTTTGGAGCATATGTGTGGTGTCTTTGCACATAGGACGGAAGTTGCTTGACATGGTCTTGTAACCAGTGGTCCACCAGTTTGGAGATACGTTCAGTGGGGCCACCAACTCCTGAGACAATGGGACGTCCGGTGGGTTTTCCAAAGTTTTGTGGATCTTAGGAAGCATGTAAAACTGATGGCAGCGTACACTCCCAATTTCAATAGTAGCCCATTTGTGTGTGTTCTCATCGATGTAGTCATCATTCAGAAGTCGGTTCACACCAGGTGGTTGGATTTTCTAGCAATGGTGTTTGAAGGATCTTTCTTAATTACATCATAGTGCTGAGTGGAAAGAAGTTGACGATGAGCTTCAGCAATATAGTCACTGGTGTTTTTTGAACGACAACAGCTCCTCCCCCTTGTCGGCTGTGCTGATGCGAAGTGTCCTGTTGTGGACAAGTCCTTGAAGTTCTTTCAGGGCGGCCCTTTTCTTGCTGTCCAGATTGTTCCGTGGTCGTTGTTTAGGGTGATAGGACTTAGTCCTTAACTCAAGTAAGTTGATGTATCATCAAGGGCTGCATCTCTTCCACTAGGTGGCTTGTAACCTGTAGGTTTGTAGAATCTGGGTATAGTGTTAGGAGTCTCATCGTCTTCATCAGAGTCATAGAACATCTCTTTCAGCCTGATTTTTCGGCATGCTTCTATGACGTCTCGAGTTAGTTGATTATGATCCAAACTCATTGGGGTGGGACAGAACTTATGACCCAGGGCCAGAAGGTTGAATTGGTCAGGGGGTGAGTTCGAAATCTGACAAGTTAACTACTACATTCTTTGCTTGAGTATTCTTAGTGGCATTGTTTCTTCTAAACCGTCTGTTTCTCCTCTTCCTAGGTGTCTGTTCTTTAACTGCTGCTGGAAAGTTAGAAGCGGGAGTGGGGAAGCTTCTGTAATTTTTTTTCTTTTTCTTCTTTTTGAGTTTATTCTGAAGCTGCGCCAGTTTTTTTTTTTTCGATGGTGAAACGTAACAGCCTCGAAGTGAGCGTAATCAAGTGTCTGATGTAGATTGTACAATAATCCGTGTATTTTTTTCTTGCTCTTTAGTAAAAAGAACTCTGTATGCTTCTTTAACATGATGAAGTATGTCACGACTAGCACAATGAGAAATGTTAGAAACAGATTGTAAGAGAAATTCTGATTTCGGCAGGGCATCCACTCCAAATTTAATTCTCATTCCTTTAGGAACGACTCTGTGTTCTTCACAAGATTGAAGAAACTGCAAATGTGATTCATACCTTGTCAATTTGTCCCGCGATCTATCCAGTTCAATGAGTAAACTGGTACGATCCATTGTAAACTCTGGTGCTGGATCCAGTAACGGATGCAAGAAGCGAGGTCCAGGTAAAAGACAAAAACAACGCCAGGCACAGTTGAAGCGGGAGCCCAGGGCTTGAAAAGACAGTGCGGATCAAAGCTGATACGTGTTTGCTTTCGAATACATATAAAAATACATTAAAAAGAAACACAACGCACTTAATGTCATAATATTTTGCCAAATTTTCGGCCGTGCGGCCTCTTCTTCTGGGGCTTGTTTATTGACAAGGTAAGAACGTCATAACTATTGACGCATTGAACAAAGTTGTCATAGCTATGACGTCAGTGTTTTTCTGCCATTTAAAAGAAAAAAAAAGTTCTGAGATTAAGAGATAAAATTGAGACTTTGAGAAAGAAAAAGAGACGCACACACACACGCACTCGCACACACACACACACACACACACACACACACACACACACACACACACACACACACACACACACACACACACACACACACACGCGCGCGCGCGCGCGCGCGCGCGCGCGCGCATCCACGTGTCTCTCTACCACCGAGTCCGCCAGAGAACCAAGACCCTCTGCCACAGGGACAATTCCATAACAGTATTTGCACGTATACACACACGTGCAGATCACATAAAGAATTCCACCCAACCTCATCATGCACCACCCCTCCCATAAGTTAACCGAGATTCCCCCATCTCCGCTCTGCAAATCAGTGTCCATCGGAATCAAGGCCGTTGAGTCCCAAAGGATAAACTGTCTTTTAGTTTATTCTTCCAGAAATCTTCTCTTCTCTGTCTTCTTGCGGTTTTGTTCAGACTGTGGACCTTTTCCCACCACAATGCATCTCATGTTCTTCAGAGAGTGTTCAGGTAAGTTGAAATGATTGTTGACATGAACACATGCACCTTTGTTCAACTTGATGTTAGACCTGTGCAGATAGAAGCGATCTTTCAGTGTCAGCATAGTTTCACCCATGTACTGTGTGCTCTGGCAGTTGGTGCAGTACAGCATGTAGACGATGTTGCTGCTGTCACAGGACAGTCGATGACGGATGGTAAATGTCTCTCCTGTCTGCATACTACTGAATGTTCTGCTCTCAACTAGATGGTTTTCACAAAGCACACAGTGTTCAGCTGTACATTTGAAACATCCAGCATAGATGTCATCTGGAATCGGGAGAGCTGATGGCATGAGCAGATTTCTCAAAGACCGCGATTTTCTTTCGGCTAGTATGGGTGGGAAAGGCATAGCCTTTCGCATTTTCTGGCTCGTGTGGAGAAGAGGTTGGAGTTCTGCAAACAAGAACGGAATGGGGGATTAGAGGGGTTGTGAGTGACGATGAATGGAACTCGGTTGTGTTGCCTGTCTTCCATCTTATATAGCTGAGAGTCTCGTGTCGGGGAACATGGCTGGCTTTGGTTTTTGCCTCCTGGATGGTCGCAGGGCTGTAACCTCGCTGGAGGAAATCACGTTCCATATCCTGGCAACGAGACTGGAAGGTTGGCATGTCAGAACAGAGGCGGCGGAGGCGCAGGAACTGGGCATAAGGAATGTTTTTGATGGTATGGTAAGGGTGGCAGGATGAATGGGCCAGGTATGTACGAGCATCTGTAGGTTTGGAATACAGGTCTGTGTACAGATAACCTCGCTTCAGATGGATGAAGATGTCCAAGAATGGCAGTGCTTCTTTAGAATAGTTCATAGTGAACTTGATGGTAGGGTGGAACTGGTTCAAAAACTCAAGGACTGGTGAAGTTCTTCTGTTGATCGGGACCACAGAAGAAAGATGTCGTCTATAAACCGTTTCCACAGTTCTCGGCTGATAGGAAAGGGGCTGTTGTCCAGTAGCTGTGCCTCCAGCCAGCCCATGAAGAGGCAAGCCACCGTAGGTGCCATAGTGTGCCCATTGCAGTGCCCAGTTTTTTTGCTTGTAGAAATGCCCGTCAAAGTGGAATACATTGTTGGATAGTACATGGTTCATCAGTTCCAGAAGACGCTCTGTTGGTATGTTGTTGATGCAATCATTTTTGTCAACAAACGCCTTCACTGCTGTTTCCATGTCGGCGTGAGGAATGTTACTGTAGAGTCCAACGACATCAATGGTGACCAAGTATGTGTTGTCGTCAAAAGGACCAAACTCACGGTTCCACTGGTAGTGTTTTGGAGCATATGTGGTGTCTTGCACATAGGACGGAAGTTGCTTGACATGGTCTTGTAACCAGTGTCCACCAGTTTGGAGATACGTTCAGTGGGGCCACCAACTCCTGAGACAATGGGACGTCCAGGTGGGTTTTCCAAAGTTTTGTGGATCTTAGGAAGCATGTAAAACTGATGGCAGCGTACACTCCCAATTTCAATAGTAGCCCATTTGTGTGTGTTCTCATCGATGTAGTCATCATTCAGAAGTCGGTTCACCAGGTGGTTGGATTTTCTAGCAATGGTTTTTGAAGGATCTTTCTTAATTACATCATAGTGCTGAGTGGAAAGAAGTTGACGATGAGCTTCAGCAATATAGTCACTGGTGTTTTGAACGACAACAGCTCCCCCTTTGTCGGCTGTGCTGATGCGAAGTGTCCTGTTGTGGACAAGTCCTTGAAGTTCTTTCAGGGCGGCCCTTTTCTTGCTGTCCAGATTGTTCCGTGGTCGTTGTTTAGGGTGATAGGACTTAGTCCTTAACTCAAGTAAGTTGATGTATTCATCAAGGGCTGCATCTCTTCCACTAGGTGGCTTGTAACCTGTAGGTTTGTAGAATCTGGGTATAGTGTTAGGAGTCTCATCGTCTTCATCAGAGTCATAGAACATCTCTTTCAGCCTGATTTTTCGGCATGCTTCTATGACGTCTCGAGTTAGTTGATTATGATCCAAAACATTGGGGTGGGACAGAACTTATGACCCAGGGCCAGAAGGTTGAATTGGTCAGGGGTGAGTTCGAAATCTGAAGTTTAACTACTACATTCTTTGCTTGAGTATTCTTAGTGGCATTGTTTCTTCTAAACCGTCTGTTTCTCCTCTTCCTAGGTGTCTGTTCTTTAACTGCTGCTGGAAAGTTAGAAGCGGGAGTGGGGAGAAGCTTCTGTAATTTCTTCTTTTTTCTCTTTTTGAGTTTATTCTGAAGCTGCGCCAGTTTTTTTCGATGGTGAAACGTAACAGCCTCGAAGTGAGCGTAATCAAGTGTCTGATGTAGATTGTACAATAATCCGTGTATTTTTTCTTGCTCTTTAGTAAAAAGAACTCTGTATGCTTCTTTAACATGATGAAGTATGTCACGACTAGCACAATGAGAAATGTTAGAAACAGATTGTAAGAGAAATTCTGATTTCGGCAGGGCATCCACTCCAAATTTAATTCTCATTCCTTTTTAGGAACGACTCTGTGTTCTTCACAAGATTGAAGAAACTGCAAATGTGATTCATACCTTGTCAATTTGTCCCGCGATCTATCCAGTTCAATGAGTAAACTGGTACGATCCATTGTAACTCTGGTGCTGGATCCAGTAACGGATGCAAGAAGCGCGAGTCCCAGGTAAAAGACAAAAACAACGCCAGGCACAGTTGAAGCGGGAGCCCAGGGCTTGAAAAGACAGTGCGGATCAAAGCTGATACGTGTGTTGCTTTCGAATACATATAAAAATACATTAAAAGAAACACAACGCACTTAATGTCATAATATTTTGCCAAATTTTCGGCCGTGCGGCCTTCTTCTGGGGCTTGTTTATTGACAAGGTAAGAACGTCATAACTATTGACGCATTGAACAAAGTTGTCATAGCTATGACGTCAGTGTTTTCTGCCATTTAAAAGAAAAAAAAGTTCTGAGATTAAGAGATAAAATTTGAGACTTTGAGAAAGAAAAAGAGACGCACACATACACGCACACGCACACACACACACACACACACACACACACACACACACACACACACACATACACACACACACACACACACACACACGCGCGCGCGCGCGCGCGCGCGCGCGCGCGCGCATATCCACGTGTCTCTCTACCACCGAGTCCGAGTCCGCCAGAGAACCAAGACCCTCTGCCACAGGGACAATTCCATAACAGTATTTGCACGTATACACACACGTGCAGATCACATAAAGAATTCCACCCAACCTCATCATGCACCACCCCTCCCATAAGTTAACCGAGATTCCCCCATCTCCGCTCTGCAATCAGTGTCCATCGGAATCAAGGCCGTTGAGTCCCAAAGGATAAACTGTCTTTAGTTTATTCTTCCAGAAATCTTCTCTTCTCTGTCTTGCGGTTTTGTTCAGACTGTGGACCTTTTCCACCACAATGCATCTCATGTTCTTCAGAGAGTGTTCAGGTAAGTTGAAATGATTGTTGACATGAACACATGCACCTTTGTTCAACTTGATGTTGGACCTGCAGCAGATAAAGCGATCTTTCAGTGTCAGCATAGTTTCACCACCCATGTACTGTGTGCTCTGGCAGTTGGTGCAGTACAGCATGTAGACGATGTTGCTGCTGTCACAGGACAGTCGATGACGGATGGTAAATGTCTCTCCTGTCTGCATACTACTGAATGTTCTGCTCTCAACTAGATGGTTTTCACAAAGCACACAGTGTTCAGCTGTACATTTGAAACATCCAGCATAGATGTCATCTGGAATCGGGAGAGCTGATGGCATGAGCAGATTTCTCAAAGACCGCGATTTTCTTTCGGCTAGTATGGGGGGGAAGGCATAGCCTTTCGCATTTTCTGGCTCGTGTGGAGAAGAGGTTGGAGTTCTGCAAACCAAGAACGGAATGGGGGATTAGAGGGGTTGTGAGTGACGATGAATGGAACTCGGTTGTGTTGCCTGTCTTCCATCTTATAGCTGAGAGTCTCGTGTCGGGGAACATGGCTGGCTTTGGTTTTTGCCTCCTGGATGGTCGCAGGGCTGTAACCTCGCTGGAGGAAATCACGTTCCATATCCTGGCAACGAGACTGGAAGGTTGGCATGTCAGAACAGAGCGGCGGAGGCGCAGGAACTGGGCATAAGGAATGTTTTTGATGGTATGGTAAGGGTGGCAGGATGAATGGGCCAGGTATGTACGAGCATCTGTAGGTTTGGAATACAGGTCTGTGTACAGATAACCTCGCTTCAGATGGATGAAGATGTCCAAGAATGGCAGTGCTTCTTTTTAGAATAGTTCATAGTGAACTTGATGGTAGGGTGGAACTGGTTCAAAAACTCAAGGAACTGGTGAAGTTCTTCTGTTGATCGGGACCACAGAAGAAAGATGTCGTCTATAAACCGTTTTCCACAGTTCTCGGCTGATAGGAAAGGGGCTGTTGTCCAGTAGCTGTGCCTCCAGCCAGCCCATGAAGAGGCAAGCCACCGTAGGTGCCATAGGTGTGCCCATTGCAGTGCCCAGTTTTTTTGCTTGTAGAAATGCCCGTCAAAGTGAATACATTGTTGGATAGTACATGGTTCATCAGTTCCAGAAGACGCTCTGTTGGTATGTTGTTGATGCAATCATTTTTGTCAACAAACGCCTTCACTGCTGTTTCCATGTCGGCGTGAGGAATGTTACTGTAGAGTCCAACGACATCAATGGTGACCAAGTATGTGTTGTCGTCAAAAGGACCAAACTCACGGTTCCACTGGTCTAGTGTTTGGAGCATATGTGTGGTGTCTTGCACATAGGACGGAAGTTGCTTGACATGGTCTTGTAACCAGTGGTCCACCAGTTTGGAGATACGTTCAGTGGGGCCACCAACTCCTGAGACAATGGGACGTCCAGGTGGGTTTTTCCAAAGTTTTGTGGATCTTAGGAAGCATGTAAAACTGATGGCAGCGTACACTCCCAATTTCAATAGTAGCCCATTTGTGTGTGTTCTCATCGATGTAGTCATCATTCAGAAGTCGGTTCACCAGGTGGTTGGATTTTCTAGCAATGGTGTTTGAAGGATCTTTCTTAATTACATCATAGTGCTGAGTGGAAAGAAGTTGACGATGAGCTTCAGCAATATAGTCACTGGTGTTTTGAACGACAACAGCTCCCCCTTTGTCGGCTGTGTGCTGATGCGAAGTGTCCTGTTGTGGACAAGTCCTTGAAGTTCTTTCAGGGCGGCCCTTTTCTTGCTGTCCAGATTGTTCCGTGGTCGTTGTTTAGGGTGATAGGACTTAGTCCTTAACTCAAGTAAGTTGATGTATTCATCAAGGGCTGCATCTCTTCCACTAGGTGGCTTGTAACCTGTAGGTTTGTAGAATCTGGGTATAGTGTTAGGAGTCTCATCGTCTTCATCAGAGTCATAGAACATCTCTTTCAGCCTGATTTTTCGGCATGCTTCTATGACGTCTCGAGTTAGTTGATTATGATCCAAACTCATTGGGGTGGGACAGAACTTATGACCCAGGGCCAGAAGGTTGAATTGGTCAGGGTGAGTTCGAAATCTGACAAGTTAACTACTACATTCTTTGCTTGAGTATTCTTAGTGGCATTGTTTCTTCTAAACCGTCTGTTTCTCCTCTTCCTAGGTGTCTGTTCTTTAACTGCTGCTGGAAGTTAGAAGCGGGAGTGGGGAGAAGCTTCTGTAATTTCTTCTTTTTCTTCTTTTTTTGAGTTTATTCTGAAGCTGCGCCAGTTTTTTTCGATGGTGAAACGTAACAGCCTCGAAGTGAGCGTAATCAAGTGTCTGATGTAGATTGTACAATAATCCGTGTATTTTTTCTTGCTCTTTAGTAAAAAGAACTCTGTATGCTTCTTTAACATGATGAAGTATGTCACGACTAGCACAATGAGAAATGTTAGAAACAGATTGTAAGAGAAATTCTGATTTCGGCAGGGCATCCACTCCAAATTTAATTCTTCTCATTCCTTTAGGAACGACTCTGTGTTCTTCACAAGATTGAAGAAACTGCAAATGTGATTCATACCTTGTCAATTTGTCCCGCGATCTATCCAGTTCAATGAGTAAACTGGTACGATCCATTGTAACTCTGGTGCTGGATCCAGTAACGGATGCAAGAAGCGAGGTCCAGGTAAAAGACAAAACAACGCCAGGCACAGTTGAAGCGGGAGCCCAGGGCTTGAAAAGACAGTGCGGATCAAAGCTGATACGTGTGTTGCTTTCGAATACATATAAAAATACATTAAAAAGAAACACAACGCACTTAATGTCATAATATTTTGCCAAATTTTCGGCCGTGCGGCCTTCTTCTGGGGCTTGTTTATTGACAAGGTAAGAACGTCATAACTATTGACGCATTGAACAAAGTTGTCATAGCTATGACGTCAGTGTTTCTGCCATTTAAAAAAAAAAAAAAGTTCTGAGATTAAGAGATAAAATTGAGACTTTGAGAAAGAAAAAGAGACGCACACATACACGCACTCGCACACACACACACACACACACACACACACACACACACACACACACACACACACACACACACACACACACACACACACACACACACGCGCGCGCGCGCGCGCGCGCGCGCGCGCGCGCGCATACCACGTGTCTCTCTACCACCGAGTCCGCCAGAGAACCAAGACCCTCTGCCACAGGGACAATTCCATAACAGTATTTGCACGTATACACACACGTGCAGATCACATAAAGAATTCCACCCCCAACCTCATCATGCACCACCCCTCCCATAAGTTAACCAAGAGATCCCCCCCATCTCCGCTCTGCAAATCAGTGTCCATCGGATCAAGGCCGTTGAGTCCCAAAGGATAAACTGTCTTTAGTTTATTCTTCCAGAAATCTTCTCTTCTCTGTCTTGCGGTTTTGTTCAGACTGTGGACCTTTTCCACCACAATGCATCTCATGTTCTTCAGAGAGTGTTCAGGCAAGTTGAAATGATTGTTGACATGAACACATGCACCTTTGTTCAACTTGATGTTGGACCTGTGCAGATAGAAGCGATCTTTCAGTGTCAGCATAGTTTCACCCATGTACTGTGTGCTCTGGCAGTTGGTGCAGTACAGCATGTAGACGATGTTGCTGCTGTCACAGGACAGTCGATGACGGATGGTAAATGTCTCTCCTGTCTGCATACTACTGAATGTTCTGCTCTCAACTAGATGGTTTTCACAAAGCACACAGTGTTCAGCTGTACATTTGAAACATCCAGCATAGATGTCATCTGGAATCGGGAGAGCTGATGGCATGAGCAGATTTCTCAAAGACCGCGATTTTCTTTCGGCTAGTATGGGTGGGAAGGCATAGCCTTTCGCATTTTCTGGCTCGTGTGGAGAAGAAGAGGTGGAGTTCTGCAAACCAAGAACGGAATGGGGGATTAGAGGGGTTGTGAGTGACGATGAATGGAACTCGGTTGTGTTGCCTGTCTTCCATCTTATAGCTGAGAGTCTCGTGTCGTCGGGGAACATGGCTGGCTTTGGTTTTTGCCTCCTGGATGGTCGCAGGGCTGTAACCTCGCTGGAGGAAATCACGTTCCATATCCTGGCAACGAGACTGGAAGGTTGGCATGTCAGAACAGAGGCGGCGGAGGCGCAGGAACTGGGCATAGATGTTTTTTGATGGTATGGTAAGGGTGGCAGGATGAATGGGCCAGGTATGTACGAGCATCTGTAGGTTTGGAATACAGGTCTGTGTACAGATAACCTCGCTTCAGATGGATGAAGATGTCCAAGAATGGCAGTGCTTCTTTAGAATAGTTCATAGTGAACTTGATGGTAGGGTGGAACTGGTTCAAAAACTCAAGGAACTGGTGAAGTTCTTCTGTTGATCGGGACCACAGAAGAAAGATGTCGTCTATAAACCGTTTCCACAGTTCTCGGCTGATAGGAAAGGGGCTGTTCTCCAGTAGCTGTGCCTCCAGCCAGCCCATGAAGAGGCAAGCCACCGTAGGTGCCATAGGTGTGCC
>JADBJO010004976.1:61423-63923 GCA_016801955.1 Conus betulinus
GGCTTCGTTCCTTTCCGGTCCTTCCTTCCCTCCTTTTTTCCTTGGTATTTCTTTCTTTTCTTTTCTTTCTTCCGTTCCTTCTTCTTTTTCTTTCTGTCTGTCCTTTCCTTTCTTGTCTTTCTTTTCTTGTTCTTTCTTGCTTCCTTCCTCCTTCTTCCTTCCCTTCTTTTCTTTTCGTTCTTTCCCGTCTTTCGTTATATTTTCTCAAATGTTTCCATGATAAATGGAATATATTGACAGCCTACTGATTTGAAATGCACTACGCCTTTTGTAATGTTATATTTTTGCAATTCTGGTCTTTTCTGTATTGCTCGTCCTGCCATCAGTACAACAGTCTCCTAGTCAAAATAGAACGCATTGTCCAATGGAAATTGGCAAACAAAGAGGCTCTTTCTTTCCGTGTGGGGATTTCACGCTTCTTTATCTGTCCTTCTCTTTTTTTTTTACATTTATTTTTTTGCTAGTTCTGTTTTTTTTTTCCCCATTCTCTCTTTTAATTTTTTTTTCTCAAATTTGTCGTCTTCTTTGCTCCTATATCCCCCCCCCCCCCCCCCCCCCCACTGTTTAATTCTCTTCTTCTTTGTTATTTACTTATTTAGCTTCTTGCTGTATCTTCTTTCTTTTCTCCTTCTTCCTTCTCTTTCTCGGTCTGTCTCTCTCTCTCCTCCCCCCCCCCTCTGGTCTGTCCTCTCTCTCTCTCTCTCTCTCTCGTCTCCTCTCTCTCTCTCTCTCTCTCTCTCTCTCAGCTCTCTCTCCTCTCTCTCATGGGCTGCAGATTGTACAACGCAGATTCCTGGACACGCGGCCCCCCCACCCCCTTTTTTGTTTCAAGTACTATACAGGATTTCTTCACCGAGCCAAAAGACACAGCGAAAACAATTTGTTTCTCCTTCTTCATCAGAAGATATAATTCTACCTCACAGTATATCTGGCTGACCTGTTATCAATAGACACAGATACAACGACCGCAAAAAAACAAAAAAAAAAAAAAAAAAAAAAAAAAAAATCACAAAATCCTAGTAGAAGCATTTACAGCTGCTGTTGAATTGAATTTTGTTTGTCTGTTTGTTTGTTTATTAAAGAAATTGTAGTCTCAAAGTCTCAAAGTCATCAGTAAACAACATTCATCCATAACTTTTTTTTTTTTCTATTCAAAGAAAATATGATCAATAGTCTGTCATTTGATCTGTGCAGTACGATGCCATTATATTCGTGCGATAAATGTAGTACAATGATGTATGATTATACTTTCCTCACAAACACTTCTGCACTTTTGTCTCTTGGGTTTTTCTCGTGACCAGACGCCAGTGCTATTTGAAGATTTCAGCACGTAATATAAGTTATCAATATAATTATTACTACAAGTTTGTGTTATTGATAGATTCAAAAATGTGGGTACAACTTTTTTTCTGTTCTTTTTTTTTGTCAAAGACTTACATTATCTATCTGTTCGAGTCGAAATCCGTTTTTGCTGACAGGAAGGCAGAAACGAGATTTCTCTTCAGGAGTTATATTCTAACAGAAAGAATAAGAATAAACCAACATGTTTTCAACGTTTTCCAGTGCTTGTGTTTCATTCCCGTTGACGACATCAAAAAACAGTGCCTTTTTTTTCTGTCCCCGACTTATAAGATAACACAACAGTTCTGTATACAATAGAAGGATTATTCCAAATACCGGCCGCCAATGAGGGTTTTTCTTTGTTTGTTCCTCTGTCTAGTATTTCAGGACTTGATCCCATAGA
Source organism: Conus betulinus (assembly GCA_016801955.1). Taxonomy (NCBI): domain Eukaryota; kingdom Metazoa; phylum Mollusca; class Gastropoda; order Neogastropoda; family Conidae; genus Conus; species Conus betulinus. The sequence goes on from JADBJO010004976.1 coordinate 63,168, forward strand.
TTAAGAAATTTTATCAAATCAACTCATTTTTTTTCCACCACAAAAGCTAAACCTTTATTAGCAAAATCAATTTATCTTTCCACTCAATGTTTTCTCTTTCAACATTCTCTCTCTCTCTCTCGCTCTCTCTCTCTCTCTCCTCTCTCTTCTCTCTCTCTGGTGTCTCTCTCCTGTCTCTCTCTCTGTCTCTCTGTCTCTGTCTGTGCCTTGTCCTCTCTGTGTCTCTCTGTCTCTGTCTCTGCCTGTCTATCTGTCTATCTTCTATCTCTCTCGCTCTGTCTGTCTGTCTGTCTCTCTCCTCTCTCTCTCTCTCTCCCTCTCTCTCTCTCTCTCTCTCTGTGACCTTTTCAGTGTTTCTCTCTTCCCAACGTCTTTTTTCTTCCTCCGTCCACCAGTTCTTCTTGCTGTCTTTGCTTTTGGAATTTTCCATCCGTATGTCTGTCTGTCAGTTCTCTCTGTCTGTCTCTTTCTTTCTTCCTTTCCTTTCTTTTTCTTTTTTTTGCTTTTTTTTCTTTTTTTTTTTTTTTGTTCCTTTCGATTTTCCTTTCCTTTTGTCTGTCTCTCTGCGGTTCTACTCCGATCACTCTTTTTTCTCCTTTCTTTCTTATTCTCTCTCTCTCTCTCTCTCTCTCTCTCTCTCTCTCTCTCCTCTCTTTCTCCCCCCTCTCTCTCTCTCTTTCTCCCCCCTTCCCTCTCTCTCTCTCTCTCTCCCTCTCTCTCTCTCTCTCTCTTCCACTCTCCAGTTCCCACACAATG
>JADBJO010004976.1:66423-68923 GCA_016801955.1 Conus betulinus
CGCGCGCGTGTGTGTGTGTGTGTGTGTGTGTGTGCGCGCAATGGCCTGTGCAACAAGATGGAGGGGAACGGAGGCCCTCACAGAGCTTGCACAGTGGCATGTATTACAAAGGTCAGGGAGATTAGCAAGCTGAAGCCACACAACACCCACGAAAACAAGTTGCAATATTTCAGTTTATATTAAAAAAAAAAAAAAAAAACATTTCCAAGCACCAACACTGACCAACTGACAAAACAAAAAACAGCTTAGGCTTCTGTGCTTGTTGTGAAACTGAAAAGAGTTAAACTGGGGGGGGGGGGGGGGGGGGGGGGGGATCACTGGAAACAAGAGTTCACTGGAAAACAAGAGTTCACAGGAAAAGAGAGTTTACTGAGGGATGGGGGAGGGGGATCGGGATTGTAGGAAGGTACAGAGAAAAAAAAAAAAAGGGGGGTGGGGGGTGGGGAGGGGGGGGGGGGGGCACAGAGGGAGGGATTTCGGGGGGTGGGACGGTTGGGGAGCAAGGAGTGAGGGGTGGGGGGGGGGAGGGGGGATGAGGGTGAATGAGCTGGGAAGGGGAGAGACAATAAAAACAACAACAATCTACAATAACACGCTGACGCTAATCATGATCATTACAATTACCTGTTCCACGATATCATAAGCAAATGAATAAAATAAACAACAAAATAAATAAATAAGTAAATAAATAAGTAAATAAATAAGTAAATAAATAAGTAAATAAATAAATAAATAAAAGGAAATTGACGGAGGGAGGGTGAGAATGGAAGGGAGGGGGGGGGGAGGGGGTTGGGGGGGAGGGGTGGGGGGGGGGAGGGGGGGAGGGAGGGGGGGGGGGGGGGAGGGATTGGGGGAGGACTGGGGTGGGGCAGGAGGGGGTGGGGGGACCAGAGAGGTGTGGTGTGGTCTCTGAGGTGGGAATAGAGAGAAGAAGACCTAGAAGGACGGGGATGGGGGGGGGGGGGGGGGGGGGGGGGGGGGGGGGGGGGAGAAAAGGGGTAAGAAACATGATTTTGTTGTTGTTGTTGTTTTTTGGTCCCAGCGTGTCTGCGATGACTGATTGGTAGAACATGGTCAATACGAATGGTCACTTTGCAGGGACATGCCATCTGACACGACTGACATATTTGACTGCTTTTTCTTTCTTTCTTTCTTTTTCCCCCTGCTTTTCCCTTTAGGTTGACCGCATTGATCTGTGGAAGCAGTAGTTGAAAACTATGGCTGCATCGTACTGCATCTCCAGTGACACTGGATAGCTATCACCCCCTTTTTCTGTGGCACTGGTCCTCTGCCTTCTGGCATTGTGTAGGCTGGTAGCAAGGCAGGGGAATCCGGCGGAATGAGAAGTGATTGCTGGGCGCTCATAGCCCGTCATAGGAAAATCGATCCGCAACATTAAACATCGAATCCATTGGTTTGATGTGAACAATTCGGCCGTCATTCTTTATGGGTTGCTATTCCTTTGTGTTGTTTTTTTCCCTTCTTTCCTTCCTTCCTGCCTTTCTTTCTTTATTTCTTTCTTTCCTTCTTTCTTTCTTTTTTTCCTTTCTTTCTTTCTTTCTGTCTGTCTGTTCTGTCTGTCTGTTTCTGTCTTTCCTTCTTTCTTTCTTTCTTTCTTTGTTGTGTTGTTGTTGTTGTGTTATTCTTCTTCTTCTCTCTCTCTCTCTCTCTCTCTCTCTCTCTCTCTCTCTCTCTCTATCTAACTACGTCTTTATTCTTTTTTTCTATTTTTTCTTTTTTCGTTGTTTTCTCTCTCTCTCTCTCTCTCTCTCTCTCTCTCTCTCTCTCTCTCTCTCTCTCTCTCCTTCATTCATTCTTTTTTTTTTTTCTTTCCTTCTTTCTTTCTTCGTTTTTTCATTCTTTCCTTTCTTCTTTCCCCACTTTTTTTCCTCTGAGTTTTTGTCTTTCTTCCTTCTGTTCTTTCTTTCTGTTCTGTCTGTCTGTCTGTCTGTCTCCTTTTCTTCTTCCTTCCTTCCTTCCTTCCTTCCTTCCTTCTTCTTTCTTTCTTTCTTCCTTCTGTTCTTTCTCCCTTCCTTTCTTTCTTCCTTTCTTCTTCATGTGGTCAAGTCAATTTTGCTCTGTCTGAACTTCCTCCAAGGTCAACTTGGTCAAACGTCTTCTTTAAAGCTACGGAATTACGTTACATATGTGCAGGTGTTTATATCGTACCTTTGGTGCTCTAGCGATCATGAGTCCACCTCACTGTATACTTCCCAGCTTCCCTCCCCCCCCCCTCCCCCCCCCCCCCCCCCCCCCCCCCCCCCCCCCCCCCCCCCCCCTCCCCACCTCCATTCCTTTCCAGACCCGAGATGCTCCTTAGAGTCTTCAACTTTCTAACATACATTTACAGTCATTCATATTCTGTGCCCTGCTTTTTTTTTTTCTTTTCTCCCCTTTATTGCTAATCCGTTTCTTACTTGCATTGGATACCAGGATCTGTTCCTTTTTTGTACTCCCAGTTCTTATAGAACAGGGAGTACTTTAGAATGGGAACGAAGAA
>JADBJO010004976.1:81423-91423 GCA_016801955.1 Conus betulinus
ACGTTGATGCAGTACAGACCAGCTTGTTCAAACTAGGATGCTGTAGAAATGTTCTGAGAGCAGAAAACATGGTGATTCAGATCAGGATGCTTGAAGCTGATTTTTGTTGTTCAAAAAAGCAATATTCCCCGCTAAAAGCCCGTTAATTAATTCAGTTCAAGTGTTGATTGTCTAAGCGACCACAGAAGCCATGGACGCTGACAGCAAGTTCATTAAATTCTGATTTATAGTTCAGGCGATCGTGGAAGCCTTACGAGGGAGAGGAATGAGAGAGGAGAGGTTGGCATTGGGTGGTGATGGGATGGGGGTTAGGGGGTGTGGATGGGTGGAGGTGGGAGAGATGTGGTTGTAAGCGTGTTAATTCACGTTGTTTATAACTCTCGAGACTGTGGGGAGCTGTCTCCACTACCTTGTACGTTTAATTCCTATTTTGTTGCCCATGATATTTCAAAGCCATACCAGGAAAGCACAAGCGGTAAGTCGAGTGGTGTTAGGGAAGCTAGGTGATGTTGTGAGAGCGACAGGGTGGTGAGGAGTGGGTGGGATGCTGAGTGGAGGGGAGGGGGGGGGGGGGGATGCGATGGTGGAGTGCGGGGGTGGTGGTGGTGGTGGTGGTGGGTCCTAAAAGCATCATAATTCAGTTCAGGTTGTTTCTAGATCCAGATGACCCTCGGAACCCATCTCGCGCAGAACTCATGTTAATTCAACTCCTGCTGCTTACGGCCTAGGCGAATACCAGAACCGTCTACTCCTAAAGCGAGTTGATTCAATTCTTTTTTTTTTATAGCAATTACCAGACCAGCGGCGAAGCCATCTCTACAGGAAGCGTGCTAATTCAATCCCTGTTTTTCACAGCTTCGGCGATTGTGGAGGAAGCCGTACTACCACTACGCAAGGAAAGAGACGGCGGTTGGGGTGGGTGAGTGGGTCGGGGTGCAGGGGGGGTTGGGATGTGGGGGGAGCGGGAAGGGGGGGATGGGTGGGAGAACGGGGAGGAATGAGTGTGATATTAACCCTCTTGACTTATTAATAGTCCAGGTGTCTGTGGACGCCATCTCATGTGAAACATGTTAATCTACCTCACGCTGCCTTACTGTCCAGGCGGGCTGGCTGGCCATTAACGCTGAAGCATGTTATGTTAGTTCAGTCCTCGTTCATGCTAACGTTTAGGCACTAGTGGACTTCATGAGAGAGGAGGAGAGAGAGAGAGAGAGAGAGAGAGAGAGAGAGAGAGAGAGAGAGAGAGAGAGAGAGAGACGAGAGAGAGAGACAGACAGAGAGAGAGAGAGAGAGAGAGAGAGAGAGAGAGAGAGAGAGAGCGAGAGAGGGAGCAGTATGGTGTGTGTGGGGTAGGGGTTTGGCAGAAGGGTAGAGATGATGGTGGAGGGGTGTGTGGGTGTGTAGGGTATAGGGGGTTGAGAGCACGGTAATTGCATTCAAATATTCATTACCCGTGGGGGAGCGCAAAAGCCCATCTAAAGTAGAGAGCGTGTTTATGCAGAGCCTGTTGTTCATGGCTCGAACCCCTTTTAGGCGTGAGCACGCGGACTGAAATGCAAATATGTTATGTCAATACACGTAATTAATAGTCCAGATGGTTTCTAGAAGCAGTTCCAGCTGAAACGGGCTGAATGCAAGTCGTGCTGGTAACAGCTTAGGCAAAGCGCTGAAGTCGTCTACACTGAAGAAAGCTTTTTTTTTTTCTAATTATTATTATAAGTCTGTCATGTTCACAATGACGAAACATATTACCAAAGCCCAGAGACGATGGGAGAAGAAAGTGGGTGGGTGGTGGGTAGGGGAGAGCTGGTTATTGACTCTAGGAGGAGGCAGGGATGATGTGGAACTAAACTGAAAGCGTGTGGATTCTCTTCAAGTTATTGAAAGTTTGTTGTTGTTGTTTTTTCTTTCTTTCTTTCTTTCTTTCTTTTTTTTTTTGAGCACGGACGACACTTAAGTGTACCAAATCAGTCTCTGTTGTTCCTGTGACTGTGGACGCCTCAGCGGTGGAGGACGTGGCAGAGGGGTGGACGGATTTCAGTTTGATTTAAAGTTGATCCTAGCACAGGTGTCTGCAGAAGCTATCTCCCTTCAAAGCGTGAACGTTTTTTTTTCCTTGCGTAGTGTGGTAGTATGGCTTCCTCCACAATCGCCGAAGCTGTGAACAATAGGGATTGAATTAGCACGCTTCCTGTAGAGATGGCTTCGCCGCTGGCCTGGTAATTGCTATAAAAACAAAAACAAAACAAAAAAAAAAAAAAAGCGGACACTTTGTACCGTGAACTGACATTCAAAGTGTCCACAGAAATCCTGTGGGCACACTTTGTTCCGCGAGGTGACATACAACTAACAAAAGCGGAACAGAGTGGCCGCAGCTTTTTTCAGCCTCAGTGTGAGTGGGTGAATGTGCACGTACACTCCCATGCGTGTGCGTGTGTGCGTGTGTGCGTGCGTACGCACGCGCGCGCACGTGTGTGTGTGTGTGTGTGTGTGTGTGTGTGTGTGTGTGTGTGTGTGTGTGGTGTGTGTGTGCATCTTTATTAAAAAAAAAAAATTTTTAAAATTTGTTGACTAATTTTTTTGTGCAACAGGGCATAAAGTTTAGATTACGCTCACGTGTGCGTGCGCGCGCGCGCACACGCACACACACACACACACACACACCACACACACACACACACACACACACACACACACACACACACTTGCACGCACGCGCGCACGCACGCACGCACGCACACACACACAGACACGCACGCACTCGCATGGGAGTGTACGCGCACCTTCACCCACTTACACTGAAGCTGAAACGGCTGCGGACACTTTGTTCCACTTTTGTAAGTTGTATGTCCCCTCGCGGAACGAAGTGTCCACAGGATTTCTGCGGACACTTTGAATGTCAGTTCACGGTACAAAGAGTCCGCAGGGAACAAAAGTGTCCGCATGCGGACACTTTGTTTCCACGGACACTTTGTACCGTCACAAGCCCCTTTACGCAAACAGTAGTGATGAACACAGACAGATGTCTACAGAAGCTATCTCACATCAAAGCGTGTATGTTTGTGGGCGTTTTACGCTAACAGTAGCACTGAACACAGACAGGTGGCTGCAGAAGCTATCTCCAATCAAAGCTTGCGCGTGTGTGGACCCTTTACGCTAACAGTAGCACCGCATCCTCACAGCAGTCACAAATAGAGCATGTTGTATTTCCTTTGAGCACTTTTGCTGATTAAGAACACACGTATGTGTTGTTATTAATGTACCGAGTATGGACCCTACCGCAAAGAAAAATGTGTTTAAAAGAAACTACGATTTTGGGGGGGGGGGGGGGGGGGGGGGGGGGGGGGGGGGGGGGGGGGGGGGTAATAATGAAACAGAATAATACACTCTCTCCTTCCTGATGAATGAACGCAAAACGTGGTATTGTTTCCTGTACGTGTGTTTAGTGAGAATCGGCTCAGTGCCTTTGTCCACATTATACCTGGTCAGCATGAGAGAGAGAGAGAGAGAGAGAGAGAGAGAGAGAGAGAGAGAGAGAGAGAGAGAGAGAGAGAGAGAGAGAGAGGACAGACAGGACAGACAGACAGACACAGGCAGGACTTGTCGGCATGCCGGTAAGTTCGGTAAACAACATCTTCCCGTGAGTGGGAATCGTGCTGAAAGCGCACTAGCTGGCACTGGCCCTGTGACGGACGACATCTACCACACGCGGCTCTGGGAAAGAATGAGACGGCTATATTCGCGAAGGAGTGCGCAGCGCTGTTAGCTTACGGTCAGCTGTCAGTGTAAGGGACCCACAATGTCACCTGCAGGCGCGGCAAGCGTGGAATCCATCTCAGCTGAAAGCCTGCTGATGCAGTTGTTGTTGATGGTCATCGCGGGGCCAAAGAACCTGCTGATGCAGTTGTTGTTGATGGTCATCGCGGGGCCAGAGAAGAAAGGCCAAACGCCTTCACCCTGACACTGCAGATTCCCGTTTTTTATGTTATGGCTTAAAGTTCAGATGATCGTGGGGCAGAGAGAGAGAGAGAGAGAGAGAGAGAGAGAGAGAGAGAGAGAGAGAGAACAGAGACAGATAGAGACAAAGAGATAGACAGAGACAGAGAGACAGAGACAGACAGACAGAGACCTAGAGAGAGATACAGATACAGAGCGGCTGAGAGACAGATAGACCAACAGAGAGACAGACAGAGAGACAGACAGGTCAACAGAGAGAGACAGAGGTAGAGCGAGACAAGGACAGACAAAAAGACAGAGACCGAGAGAGACAGACAAAGAGAAAGAGGGGTGGGGTGGAGGGGTGGAGTGTGTGTGGGGTGTGTGTGTGGTGTGGGGGGGGGGGGGGGGACAAGGAAACCTGGGTGATAGAAGTTAATGTGTGTGTGTGTGTGCGCGCGCGCGCGCGCGCGCGCGCGCGCGTGTGTGTGTGTGTGTGTGTGTGTGTGTGTCGGCGTGCGTGCGCGCCTGCTTGTCTTTGTGTGAGAGCACGCGTGTGTGTGTGTGTGTGTGTGTGTGTGTGTGTGTGTGTGTGTGGAGGGGGATGGGGCTAAAAGCATGCTAATTCAACGCAACTTGTCCATAACCCAGGGCAAAGCGGAAGCCATCTCAGCTGAATGTTCATTAATTCAAACCATCGTCATTGATTGCTCAGGCGATCATGGAAGCTATACGTAAGGGGGGAGGAGAGGGGGGGGGGGGGGGGGGGGGGGGGGGGGGTGGGGGGGGGGGGGGTGGGGGGGGGGGGGGGGGGGGGGGGGGGGGGGGGGGGTAGGGGGGGAGGAGGGATGGAGGGGGGGATGGGATGAAAGTGTGTATACCCTGCTCGAATTAGTTCAAATTCAGATAGTTTTATAAACTGTCACAGCTGAAAGCATGCCAACTTAACTCATCTTGGTTATTACCTCAGGTGGCTGAGAAGCCGTTTACCCCGAGAGCATGTTGATTTCCTTCGTGTTTCAAGTTCAGGCATTTGTGGACACCGTATTAGAAAAAAAAAGAGAGAGAGGAACAATGAGAAGGGAGTGTGAGGGAGAGGGTCATGGCAGTCTCTTTCGGTTTGGTTTTAATCCTATCCAGCTTGGAACCATCAGAGCAGAAAAAGAAACATTTACACCATTCCTGTTTCATCACACAGAAGCCATAACAGAGAAGGAGAATACAAATATGCCTTCCAGTTTACTTACATTTCAGGTGGGAGTAAGAGTCACCTTACCTGAAAGCATGTTTTTATTCAACTCTGTGACTTAGGTCGGAGGCGACCATTGGATTCTCTTTCAGCTAGAAGCCTGGACGTGTCTTTTTAAGGTACACGGTTATGTTGGTCACCTAGATGTCAAAGCAAAACGCCGTCGTCTGGGCACACACACAGTCAGTTCCCATTTTTGTTTCATGCTTTGCATTCTGTATAAAAGCGGACGCCATGCCATGGGCTGGGGAGAGAGAGAGAGAGAGAGAGAGAGAGAGAGAGCAGTGGTATAGCTGATGGGAGCTAGTGAATGTTTCTCTCTGTCTCTGTCTCTGCCTGTCTGTCGGTCTCTCTCTCTCTCTCTCTCTCTCTCTCTCTCTCTCCTCTCTCTCTCTCTCTGTTTAGGGGGGTTAGTGGGTCTGAAAGCATGCTAATTCAATTCAAGTTGTTTATAACCTAGGGGAGCACAGAAGCTATTTCAGCTGAATGCACCTTGATTCAATCCATGTTGTTCACAGCTTTGGCGATCTTGGACGCCGCGCTAATGGAGGGCTGGGTAGTGAGGAAAAACGAGGGGGGGCGAGGGAGGGAGTTGAAAGGGCAGGATGAATGTGTTGTGTACTCTCTTTAAAGTTATTTATAGTTCAGGTGACTGTGTACTCTGTCTCAGCTTAGACCCAGCTAATTCAATGCATGCTGGTTATAACCTAGGTGAGCACATAAACCGTCTATCATGAAGATAATGTCAATTCACCCTCTCATCCCTCCCTCATGTCTCCTCCCTTTTCTCCACGCCTTCCTGCAATTTCCCTTCCATCCTCCCCCCCCCCCCCCCCCCCCCCCCCCCCATCCCTCAGTGAACTGTTTTTCCGGTGAACTCTTTTTTTTTTCCAGTGAACTCTTTTTTTCCAGTGAACTTTTTTTTTTTTCCAGTGAACTCTTTTTCCCACGTATCTCTTTTTTTAGTTTCACTACCACAGAATTCTTTGCTGTTGCAGCGTTTGTCAGCTGGCCAGTGTTTGTGCTTTGTCAACTTTGTTTGATCTTCCAGCATGTAAATTCATTCCTTGTGTACTGTACAGGCAATCAGTGATGACCACCTCAGGAAGACAGGACAGGGGGTCAAATGGGTCATGGGCAATGTGGGGGAGAGGCAGCGGGTAGAGTGTGGTTGCGGGGGCAAACACACTGTTTCCCTTCAAATTGTTTTTTCCACCTGCCGGGCATGGGGGCTGTCTAAGCCCAACGAGCACATTAATTCAAAGCTCAGTTGATTGTGGACAGACAGGGGAGGGTAGATGGATGGACAGGGGGGTGCAGGGGACGGAGGGTGGTGGGGGTGGTGGGGGTGAATGTATGTTATTCAAGGTGCTCACAGTTCACTTGGCAGCACCGGGCTTTGTGTTTGGAAGGAGTTGTTGATTCATCTCCTGTTGCTTACGGCCTACGTACGCATGGACGTCATCTCAGCGGAGAGGGGGAAAAAAAGATCTCTAGGTGTCTAGTGTTCAAAGACGTGAAAAAAGAAAGCGCCGTTGTCTTTGAACAGCCAGCTTTAGTTTTGGTTTATCGTTCTTTGTTCTTATGGTCACGTGCACCTTCCATAGGCACAAAGAGAGAGAGAGAGAGAGAGAGAGAGGAGAGAGAGAGAGCAGCGGGTATAGCTGATGGGAGCTAGTGAATGTTTTTCTCTCTGTCTCTGTCTCTGCCTGTCTGTCGGTCTCTCTCTCTCTCTCTCTCTCTCTCTCTCTCTCTCTCTCTCTCTCTCTCTCTCTCTCTGTGTTTAGGGGGGTTGGCGGGTCTGAAAGCATGCTAATTCAATTCAAGTTGTTTATAACCTAGGGGAGCACAGAAGCTATTTCAGCTGAATGCACCTTGATTCAATCCATGTTGTTCACAGCTTCGGCGATCTTGGACGCCGCGCTAATGGAGGACTGGGTGGTGAAGAAAAAACGAGGCGGCGAGGGAGGTAGTCGAGAGGGGGCAGGAGGAATGTGTTGTTTTACTCTCTTTAAAGTTATTTATAGTTCAGGTGACTGTGTACACTGTCTCAGCTTAGACCCAGCTAATTCAATGCATGCTGGGTTATAACCTAGGTGAGCACATAAACCGTCTATCATGAAGATAATGTCAATTCACCCTCTCATCCCTCCCTCATGTCTCCTCCCTTTTCTCCACGCCTTCCTGCAATTTTCCCTTCCATCCTCCACCCCCCACCCCCCCCCCCCCCCCCATCCCTCAGTGAACTGTTTTCCGGTGAAACTCTTTTTTTTCCAGTGAACTTTTTTTTTTCCCAGTGAACTCTTTTTTTTTTTCCCCAGTGAACTCTTTTTTTCCCACGTATCTCTTTTTAGTTTCACTACCACAGAATTCTTTGCTGTTGCAGTGTTTGTCAGCTGGCCAGTGTTGGTGCTTTTGCCAACTTTGTTTGATCTTCCAGCATGTAAATTCATTCCTTGTGTACTGTACAGGCAATCAGTGATGATCACCTCAGGAAGACAGGACAAGGGGTCAAATGGGTCGTGGGCAATGTGGGGAGAGGCAGCGGGTAGAGTGTGGTTGCGGGGGCAAACACACTGTTTCCCTTCAAATGTTTTTTTTCGACCTGCCGGGCTTGGAGGCTCTCCAAGCCCAACGAGCAGATTAATTCAAAGCTCAGTCGATTGTGGACAGACAGGGGAGGGTAGATGGATGGATAGGGGGTGCAGGGGACGGAGGGGGGGGGGGGGGGTGTTGGCGGGGTGAGTGTATGTTATTCAAGGTGCTCATAGTTCACTTTGGCAGCACCGGCTTCATGTTTGGAAGATGTTGATTCATCTCCTGTTGCTTACGGCCTAGGTACGCATGGACACGTCATCTCAGCGTAGAGGGGAAAAAAAAAAAAAATAAATCTCTAGGTGTCTAGTGTTCAAAAGACGTGAAAAGAAAGCGCCGTTGGTCTTTGAACAGCCAAGGCACAAGTGCGTTCAGTTTTGGTTTATCGTTCGTTGTTCTTATGGTCACGGAGAAATATAAGAAAGAGACAGAGTGAGTGCCAGGAGACAGAGACAGAGGACAGACAGACAAACAGACAGGGACAGGAGACAGACAGACAGACCAGACAGACAGAACGACCGAAGAGAGAAGGAGAGAGCGAGAGGAGACAGAGAGAGAGACAGGGACACAGACGGACAGAAAACAGGACAGACACACACACATTCACACAGGACATACCTACACACATTCACAAGAGAGGAGAGGAGTCGCTGGAGCGGAGCCGAGCAGATCTCGGTTGAGATGAGAGAGAGAGATGATGGGAGAGAGAGTGGTTTGTGTGGTGCTGTCGAGGAGGAGTCGAAGGCTAGTGCGTGTGTCGTAGGGTAGTTTAGGGATGGGTGCACGCGTTTGTAGGAGGCCCGCCCCCCCCCCGTAGAGCTATTATGAATGCGGGAGTGACGCCCCCCCCGCGAAAGTTAAGGTAGACGAGATATAAAACAGAGTTTGTTTGAGACCCGTCTAGCCCCCCGTTTTGGGTTGTGTGACCGTCTGCTCTGAACATATATTAAATTCACTTATTGTTTATAGTTCAGGCAATTGTGGGCATCCGTATTTGGAAAGACAGGCAAAAGCAAGTAGATGGAGGGCTGTGTGAGGCGGAGGAGGCAAATAGGGAGGGTGTGTGTGTGTGTGTGAAGGAAGCTCGTTAATTCATTTCAGATTGTGTTTAATCTTGCTGAAGATAGAACCATGCTGGCAGAACAAGCATCAATCCAATTCCTTTTCATAGCTCTGGCGACAATAAAAAAAAAGTCATTCTTCCGAAAGGACAGCGACGGAGAATGAAAGTATTTTATTCAAGTTATTTACTGTTCTTGTGACAGTAGAGGCAAATTCGTCTGAAAGGATGCTAGTTCCATTTCTCTTGCTTACGTCTGGGCTGACCATGAATTCTAAATCAGCTGAAAGCCTAGAAATCTTTTTTTTTTTTTTCTTTTTTTTTTTTCGTAGTTATCGAGGAGATGAGGAGCACGCGAGAGAGAGAGAGAGAGAGAGAGAGTACGGAGGGCTAGGATTGGATGAGGAGGGGTGCGTGCGAGCGATCGTGCGTGCGTGCGTGCGAGGCGTGCGTGCAGTGTGTGTGTGTGTGTGTTGTGTGTGTGTGTTTGTTGTGTGTGTGTTGTGTGTGCGTGCGTGCTGTGTCCTGTGCGTGAGTCTGTCGCGTGCGTGCGTGTGTGTGTTATTTGTGTGGTGTGTGTGTGTGTGTGTGGTGTGTTGTGTGTGTGTGTGTGTTACGTGCATGGATGAGAGAGAGGAGAGAGAGGAGAGAGATGAGAGTAGAGAGAGAGAGAGAGAGAGAGCGAGAGAGAGAGAGGGAGCACCCGAGCGTTGCGTCGTGCGTGGCGGTGGGGGTGACGTGGTGGGTACATGTGTGTGTGCGTGTTGTGTGTGTGGTGTGGTGTGTGGTGTGTGACAAGTGTGTGTGTGTGTTTGTGTTTGTGCGTGCGGTGCGTGCCTGCGTTGCCTGCGTCTGTCCGTGCGTTGCGTGACGCGCGTGTTTTTGTGTATATGTGTGTTGTGTGTGTGGTGTGTTGTGTGTGTTGTGTGTGTGGTGTGAGTTTGAGAGAGGAGAGACAGAGAGAGAGAGAGAGAGAGAGAGAGAGAGAGAGTCATGCGAGCGTGCTGTGCGTGGCTGCGTGTGTCTGTACATGTGTGTGTGTGTGGGTGTGTGTGTGTGTGTGTGGTGTGTGTGTGTGTGCAGTGCGTGCGTGCGTGCGTGCGTGCGTGTGTGTGTGTGTGTGTGTGTGTGTGTGGTGTGTTGGTGTGTGTGTGTGTATG
>JADBJO010004976.1:93923-101423 GCA_016801955.1 Conus betulinus
ACACCCTCGACCCCCCCCCCCGATGGGAGCCCAACACCCGAGAGAAGTGAGAGGGGTGGGGAGGGAGGAGAGGAGGAGGAGGACCCCCAGCCACCACCGCCACGAGGGAGGCGGGCAACTTGAGGGTGGGGGACCGAACCCCCCCACCACGACCCCCCCCCCAACCAACACCCGCCAGAGGGAGGGGAGGAGGGGGGAGGGGAAGATGGGGAGAAGGAGAGACGGGAGGGATGATGAGGAGAGGAGAGGGAGGAGAAGAGAGAGACGAGAGAGGCGGAGAGAGAGTGAGAAAAGAGAGAGAGATGAGAAGGCAGTTTGGGTGATTAATGATAAGAGTAGTGACTGATGAACGTTTGCGTGCGTGAGCGCGCGGTGCGCGGGTGTGTGTGTCGTATGTGTTGTCAGTGTAGTGTGCCGCTCGAGTGCGTGAGTGCGTGGCAGCTGCGCGTATAGCGACGTTGCGTGGCGTCCGTGCGACTGCGATGCTATGCGTCGCGTGCCGGTGGGGGGGCGTGCGATGCGTGCGATGCGTACGTGCGGGCGGCGTGCGTGCGCCTGGTGTGTGGCGGTCTGTTGTGTTGTGCAGTGAGGTGTGTGCTGTTGTGCGTTGTGTGTGTGAGTGTGTGTGTGTATGTGTGTGTATGGGTGTGTGTGTGTGTGGTGTGTGTTGTGTGTGGTTGTGTTGTTGGTGTACATGCATTGTGCATGATCGCGACTGGGGATGAAACTGAAATCTGGTTTATGCCGTTCAAGGTGGTTATAACCATGGGGACCACGGACACAAAACGCACGTTAATTCAATTCGGTTGTCCCATAGCTTGAGCGAACGTGGACATGATGCTGATGGAGAGCCAGGTGATGGAAAAAAAAAACAAAAAGGTGGGAAGGGTGGGGGGGGGGGGGGGAGGGGGGGGGGGGGGGGGGGGGGGGGGAGAGGGGGGGGGGGGCGGGGTGAGGGGGAGAGAAGGTGAAGGGCCAGAATGAAAAGGGCCATGCTAACCTCTGCTAACCAGCCAGTCATTCATAGTTCAGGTGACCAGGTCAGCTGAAGGTGCATGGATGAATTGATCTCACGATGGTGAGCGCAAAAGACATTTACGTGGAAAGCGTGATAATGGCTCAGGCAACTGTGGGGACGTTATACCAGTCGGGGGAGGGGAGGGGATGGAGAGAAGGACTCATGTGGTTGAGAGGAGAGGCGGACCTCCCGACTAAAACATGTGATTCAGTTACATCGTGTTGAATCCAGGCAAGCTGGGAAACCAATTTCCTGTCAGGGAGTGCCTGTTTCATATTTTCTTTTAGCTTAGTCAGTCGCGGAAGCCATACGTAATTAATGCAGCGCAGAATTAGGTTGAGTGGTGAGAAAAGAAATTAAGCAGGGATGTGAACGTTACTACTGCTGCTGCTTCCTGTTCAAAAACGTTTATACTTCTTGTGACGACGGACTCGATGTGTTTTTTAGCTAGACCATACCTAGAAACATACACATACCACTGATTTTTTCTTTTTTCCCTGCTAAAGTCAGCATTGGAGGCCATTTGCAGAAAAGAGAAAGGTCACATTGAAAGGTCACATTGTTTGCTCATTCTTAAAGCCATGGTCCAACAGATGCGGGAAAGGAAAGGGAAAGGGAACCCATGAGGGATGGAGGGGGGGGGGGGGCGGGGGGGGGGGGGGGGGGGGGGGGGAGGGGGGGGGGGGGGGGGGGGGGGGGGGGGGGGGAGGGATATGGAGTGTCTGAAAAAACATCATATAGTTGTTGTTGTTGTTGTTGTTGTTGTTGTTGTTGTTGTTGTTGTTGTTGGTGTTGTTGTTGCTGCTGCTGCTGCTGCTGCTGCTGATACTGTTGTGGTGGTTATTTTTGTTGTCGTTGTGTACGTGATGTTGCTGCAGCTACTGACTTCTTTCTTTTTTTTCAAATCTCAGTCTCGTAAGGGAAATTAACGCGAGATAAGTAGAAATTCATGCTTTCCTGTTGGAAACTGTGTGGTTTAGGATCCAGACCAAGATGAGACCTTGACAACATAGAAGGATATGAATTCAAGCCGTGTTTTGTTTGTGAATAGTTCAAATGGGAAGCTATCACTGCTTAAATCAGACTAAATTTCGAATCACATGGTGTCAACGGTTCAGGTAATTGTGGGAGTGTTATCAGCTACAAGCATATCTATTGAATAAACGTTTCGCAGTTAGTTTAGGTGGTTGTAGAAGTCAGCTCCCAGTTCAAGTTTATTGCGGTAGCTATATTTGCTGAAAGGCAAACTAGTTCGAGTGTCACACTGTCAACAGTTCGGTTTAATTGTAGGAGTGCTGTTTGCTTAGCATATTCATTGAAGTAAGGTTTTCAATGGTTGAAGGAGTTTTTGGTTTAGGAAGTTGTACGAAGTTTACTCTCAGTTCAACTGATTGTGGAAACCGCTTTTAAACTAATTCGATTCCACATTACCAAACAGCTCAGTTAATTTCGAAGAAGAGTATTGTCTGCTAGAAAGCACACTACTTGTTGATAGTATTTTCAATAGTTCAGGTGGTTGTTAAAAGTTTACTCGCTGATTCTCTAGGGGCTGGAAACTTGGAACAGGTCGTGGGGGGGGGGGGGGGGGGGGGGGGGGGGGGGGGGGGGGGGGGGGGGGGGGGGGGGGGGGGGGGGTTGTCGGGGGGGGGGGTAGGGGGGGGGGGGGGGGGGGGGGGTTTTTATGGGGGGTTTTAATTTGTTTTTTTAAAATGTTTTGGTTTATTATTTTTTTGTTTGGTCTTTTTTTGGGGTTTATTTAATGTTTAAGGGGGGGTTTATTTATGTTAATTTAACAAATTTGTGATTGGGGTAATTTGTTATAGTTGGGGGTTATTGTTTTTTAAGTTTGTATTTTAAGGGGGGGGGGGTATTTGTTTTTTTATTAAGGGCGGGGGTCTTAATATGTTAAATTGGGGTTTTAATCCACTTATAATTTTTAAGGGTTATTATATTGGTTTTTTTTTATTTTAAGGGTTAAAAAAAAGGTTAAGTAGCGTTTAGTTGTTTTTTGTACGGGTTTGCTATGTATTTTATTTAATTTTTTAATTTTAATTTTATTTAATTTAAGTTTAATGGTGGATTTGTCAGTTTGTTAAGTTATTCCAGTAGCAGATATAGCGCCAGTTCTTGCCGTTTCGGATATCCACTTTAAAGAAAAAAAAAGACGAGCGATTGTAACCTGGACGGGGCTATGAAAGTAATCGAGCTTTGAACAGGAGATGGTGACGGCAGTATAGGCAGGATCTCTGGTGGCCATCGACACCTTCATGAATGGAAGGAAAAGATCGTGCTGTCAGGACTGTGGTGACAGAGACATACTTATACACTGGAATAGCGATGGTGATATGGGGTAGGGGGACTGCGATGGGCGTTGACAGATTAAGAAAAGGGACAGAGAGAGTTATGAACAGGAGGCTGTGTGGTGGTGACTTTTTAAGATAGTTCAGGTGACAGATGCACAGCGAGGTTTTGGTTTTTTGACTACCAGAACCCAGTATCTATCTGCTCTGTAAGTTGCTGGAATTGGTGCTCGGTACTTATCCTTGGAATTTGTTAGTTTATTGTAATTTAGTCCCTTGCGGATTCATTCCAAGAACTGGTCCTCAGCACTTGTGTCTTAAGAGGTTATCTTTTTTTTTTTTTTTTTATTTTCTACTTTCACAAGAAAATGTAGCTTTTTTTTTGCTCTTTCATGATTTTTCTTTTGCTTCTAGGTGGGCACCCTTTGGTTGGGTTTTTGAAAACTCAACAAACATACTATGGTAATTGCACACCAGCCTTTTTCTGGGGATAGCATTCTTCTTGAAACAGAAAACGCAGAGAGGAGTCAAATTACCACTTTTCACGGTCATTGAAGAGAGACACAATCCACTTTCCACGGTCACGGATGAGGAGAAAAGAAACAATCAGATTTCGAAATATAGGCACCTGATTGGGAGTAATATGTTAGTGAGTTTTATCCCCATCGGGAGTAATATGTTAGGAATATGTTAGTGAGTTTTATCCCCATCGGAGATTGCCTCCCGCTTGGAGGGGACTATAAGCTTACTGAGGGCTCATGTTGAGAACTATTTATTTTATTTTCACCTACTCAAACACATACTGTTTAGTTAGGCAGAATTATCTACCACTGCAGATATGAATGTTTATCTCCCACTATTTCTTCAATCTAGGACAAAAGAGCAAGCTACTGTTTATAATAGAAAAAAAAAAAAAAAAAATATATATATATATATATATTATATGCCGAACAATGAAGTAGTGGCGGCAAGTGCAGGTTAACAATTGGAAAATAAGTGAAAATATAATATATTGTGAAATATGAAGAAGTCTTCACTAGCTGTATGATGGAACCATCGCAATTCCTCTCGAAAAACACATCTATATGTATTCCCTGCTCCTAGGTCTTTCGTCCGCTGCTGAATCGGACTCATCAGGGAGACACGGTTGATTGTGTCTGTATACTCTTGGCGTCAAATACAGACGCACCACAGTTTGTAATTCTGTGGTGTTCTCATCACCAGGGGTTTAAAAAAAAATCCAAACAGCAACCCCAAGCAGCAGCAGCGAAAGCTAGTAAATGAAACAAAACAAAAGTGTGGAGAGGAAAAAAAAAAAAAAAAAAAAAAAAAAAAACCAAAAATTGCTGAAAAAGCAAAATACATTATGCCAACAGTATGAAATGTAGGGGGACAATCTTTGAGCCTATGCTTGAGGATCCATTTAAGGATGCAAGGGGAGATCAAAAGATATGGAACAGTCTGAGTGGTCAGCTCTGGCTGTTTCAATAACCCAAGCATTGTCAGCGGCTAAGAATTGTGCAGACAATTGACAGGATTGACAAGAATTATGATGATCACAGATGCAGTCATAGATAGGACTAGTGGAGGTGATTTAGACAGGATGCAGTGAGTGAGATATGCAACTACCAACAGAAATGGTGATGGTGATCGAGACAAAATCGTGGGGGAGAGAAATTTATCATAAACAGAAAATGCTGATGGTGATCTAGACAGGACTGTGACCGGTATACAGATGAGAGTCGATCGGTGTGATACAGACTGAAGTACGTTAACAGGAATCCAACTTTAAGGAGCAGCAACAGCAATGGTGGGTATGGACAATTCGTTATGGCAGCGACAGAGCTACGAACAAGACTTGGTGAAAAATTAGACACAGACAGCGCTGCGTGAGTCGACACGCTGAAGAAAAACATCAGCCAGCATGTCGGCAGATAAACAGTCTTTTTCATTAGCGCGCGTGTTCTGTTCTGTCTGGGCTGCCCTGGTAGCAACAGGGAAGCCACATCCAAAATGACTGTAATCTGCAGGCGACGGCTTTGGATTCGTCTGGAAACAACGTGGGAGGTATGCCCGTGCGCTCGCTCGCGGTGTGCGCGCGTGCGTGTATAAGCGTGTGCATCTGCGTGTGTGCGCGTGGCCCGCAAGAATCTGTGTGTGTGTGGGTGTGTGTGTGTGTGGGAGAGAGAGAGAGAGAGGAGAGAGAGAGGAGAGAGAGAGAGAGAGAGAGAGAGGAGAGGAGAGAGAGAGAGGAGAGAGAGGGAGAGATGAGACCACACAGACAGAAAGACAGACAAACAGACAGAAAGAAAGGCAAATGGACAGACGTCAGCGTGGTGGGTTGTGCGTGCTGTCATGTATCTGCAACTGGGTTCCAGTTCTATTTCAGACACTCTGTAACTTCTTTTTTTCCTAACATTTTAATGGAAAGGAAATTACGGGGGAGAAATTACGAGAGAGAGAGAGGGAGAGAGAGAGGGAGAGAGAGAGAGAGAGGTTGAGACGAGAGAGGGACGAGAGAGAGAGAGAGAGGAGAGAGGGAGAGGAGAGAGAAGCAGGTATTTGGAAGGTTAAGAAGGAGAGGAGGATTGTGAAAAGTGAAAAGGTTGTATTTTTGGGGGAGAGACCCAAGATCCTGATTCAGATGCGGGATTTTCTTTTTCAGTTTTTGCGTACTACTGTTTGAAGGAGCCGTCGATTCGTCTTTTTTTCTCAGTTTAATGTCTTTGTTGACAAGTATTTTAAGCGGATTTAAGACGTATTTGTATTTGATATCGTCAGTTAGAGAACAGATTGATTAATGCAATCGCTCTGATGAACAGCACAGATAACAAACAAACACAACTTTCACCATCTTCAAAAATAAAAAAAAAAAAGTGCCGTGAACAGCGTTTGAGGTGATGATCCAAAGGGAGATCGGAAATCAAGATACTGATACAATAAAAAAAAAAAAAAAGGAAAAAGAAAAAAAAAAAAAAGAAACCCACAAGCAAAGACAGGCAGACAGGTAGACAAAAAGAAAGAAAAAGAAAGAGAAAGAAGAAAAGAAAAGAAAAAGAAGAAAGAAAAAGAAAGAAAAAAAGAAAGAAAGAAAAATAAAGTAACTTTTAATATCATTTGCAGAATGTTTACCAGTGAATAAAGTAAGCATTGTTGATGAAACACACACACACACACATACACACGCACATACACACACGCACGCACGCACACACACAGACAAACACACACGCACGCACGCACGCACACACACACACACACACACACACACACACCACACACACACACACACACACAACCACACACACAACACCGATGTGCCTATATCCTTGCTACACATAATGTTTTCATCTTGAAGCATTAAGATCAATATGTGTTAGTGCTCCATGAGTCATGATTGTTACTATTACAAGACGTCATGACTAAAGAGCGTTATGTGTGTATGTATGTGTGCGTGCGTGTGTGCGTGTTCGCGCGCTCGCTCACCTGCCTGTCGTGTGTGTGTGTAGAAAGGGTATGATTATTGGGAATACAGGAGTAGGATATGGAAGGTGTGTGTGTGTGTGTGTGTGTGTGTGTGTGTGTGTGTGTGTTGTGTGTGTGTGTGTGTGTGTGTGTGTGTGTGTGTGTGTGTGTGTGTGTGCGCGCGCGCGGCGGGCGCGCGCGAGTGTGTACGTGCGTATATATATATATATATATATATGTGTGTGTGTGTGTGTGTGTGTGTGTGTGTGTGTGTGTGTGTGTGTGTGGTAGTTGCTTGGAGCGAGAGCTGGAAGGATTTTGTAGAAGTGTGCTGGTATTGAGCTCCAAACCTTGGCAGATTTACAAATTGTTAAAGAACAGATGAGGTGATAGAGAGAGAGAGAGAGGAGGAGACTGAAGCATTAACAGAGAGGTCAGAGTCATCGACTGGCCATCTGCCCTTTGATGGCAGCTGTGAAGTCTTCGACAATGGCTTGAATTTGGCCGAACTGTCGGGCTGTGGGCGGCCATATTCCAAGACAGAGGCGGACCTGAAAGGATGGTAAAGGGGGGTGTGGGTGTTAATGCCTTCTCTGTTCCCTGACGCAGATGACCTATTCCATCCGGCTGTTCTCAAAGGAGATGAAGCCCTTCGTCCACCCTTCCCAGCCGCTTCCGATGCCAGCTGAAGACCTGAGTTCATTTCACAGCCAAACG
>JADBJO010004976.1:111423-113923 GCA_016801955.1 Conus betulinus
CCCTCCCCCAGATATATTGGAATGAAAGCAATGAACACACGAGGTATCCGTCGATGTTTAGATACGATTAATATTTTTATTTCATCGTATCTAGTGTGTGTGTGTGGTAAAAAAAGGGGGGAGAGAGAGAGAGAGAGAGAGAGAGAGAGAGAGAGAGAGAGAGAGAGAGAGAGAGAGAGAGAGTGCGTGCGTGCGTGTTTGTGTGCGTGCGCACATGCCTGCGTGCATGTGTGTGTGTGTGTGTGTGTGTGTGTGTGTGTGTGTGTGTGTGTGTGTGTGTGTGTGTGTGTGTGTGTGTGTGTGTGTGTGTGTGTGTGTGTGTGTGTGTGTGTGTGTGAGCGCAGGCACACACACACACACACACACACACACACACACACACACACACACACACACACACACACACACACACACACACACACACACACACACACACACACACACACACTTGCAGACTTGATTGGCACATCATCTACCCAAAGCCTAATCCTCTATATCAAGTCATCTGCTTTTTTTTTTTTTTTTCCGCCTGACATTGACCTCGAGCATTCCAGGAGACAATTCCATCGATCGCTTCATTCTGTCTTCTCTGGTAAGGCCGATAATGGATCGTTGGTGATGCAGGCATTATATAACAGGAGTCTCTCGAGCCAGCCACTGCTCCTTGACAAAGATAGCTGAGCACGAGAGATTGTTTAGGGAAAGAACAAAAAAAAAAGAAAGAAGAAAAAAAAAAGAAAAAAAAGAGAGAAAGGAAGAAAGAAAGAAAAGAAAGAAAGAAAAGGAAAGAAGTGGACAAGAAGCTGCCAAAGATCGATGTCCTTTATTCTGCCTTATCTGGTAGGATAGCAGATTGGTTCTTCCTATGGCATGCACTCCTCTGTAATTAAATCTGCCGATATTCTCACCAAATCTGGGCGGTTTCTGTGCACTGATTTGTCTGATGGGGAGGGGAGGGGGAGGGGGGGGGGGGGGGGAGGGGGGTTACCTATCTGTAGCTATGTGAGCGTTTTTTCAACATGTGTCTTTGCTGTTTGAGTTATGTCTGAAACATCACTGTAGGGGAAATAATTACGGTTTCCAAATTGGCAGTCGTGCAATTTAGGCAGATTGGATTTGCTTGGTTATGCTGTAAGCTCTATACACATTGATTTATTGATTAAGTGCTCTTCCTGGGGCGTAGTCCAGTCCAGGGGAACTGGCAAAATAATATCTACGACAAAGAGATCGTTCGGTAAAAACTATGTATATGCAACATCTGACCACATATTCTGTCGATAAATTGAGGGCTGGGAGAGAGAGAGAGAGAGAGAGAGAGAGAGAGAGAGAGAGAGAGAGAGAGACAGACAGACAGACAGAGACAGAGACAGAGAGAGAGAGAGAGAGAGACAGAGACAGACAGAGACAGAGACAGAGAGGCAGAGACAGAGAGAGAGAGAGAGAGCGAGAGAAAGAGGGATAGAGCGACAGACAGACAGAGAGAGTGGTGTGCGAAAAGAAGACCGACAAAAATTTAATATGAACGAACAAAACAAAATAGATTGAAACTATGCTTTCTTCAATACCCACATGAAGTTCACACTGACCGACCGTTATATATAAGGCGGGGACATTTTTGTTTCTTTTGTTTGTTCATTTTGTTTGTTTTGTGTACTCAGTTCAGTTCATAGCTTAAAGAAAAGAAGCTGCGTACCTTTTGTTCCAGTTAAAAAACAAACAAACAAAAACAAAAAAAAAACAAAAAAAAAAAAAAAACGTGAGCAGCTGTTATACTCCTTATCTGCACCACTGATACTCATCATGAAGCTGCAAGAAGCCCATCGGTTGTCTATGTTGCTTTTTATCGTGTCTGCAGAGAGAGCGAAATTCCTGACTGAATCTGCCTCACCAAAAGTAGCCTATTTATCACCCAACTTGTTGTTGATGTCGTAGACGTCGTCGTTGTCGTCTCGTTGTAGTTTTTTTTTCTGTGATCAAAAGGTACTTCTTTGCAGAGTTAGCTGCGCAGGTTGTTAGTTAAAATCCAAAAATGGCAATTTCCTCCCAAACGGCTAATATGAAAAGAAGTTATAAATACTTTTGCATGGATGTCACTAAGTTCATGTAGCAGATAGCATTATTCCCAAAGGCACAGGGGTCTGGTGCAAAGATATTTCCAATTCCATCATCCACAAACAATTGTAATCGTGATTACTGCGATTCGATGATCAGAAAATCAATCTGCACGCAGCAATTCTCTATAAGAGAACAAAACCTAAAAAAAAAAAAAACAAAACCAGTATTGGTAGTTATGAAGATAAATCAATCGGTGACAGTGCCAATTTCCGATGAATCCTTTTATGGTATCTCTGTGTGTGATCATTTCCAGTAAATAACTTTTGATACGGATATCATCTGGCATGATGTGTGTGTGTGTGTGTGTGTGTGTGTGTGTGTGTGTGTGTGTGTGTGTGTGTGTGTGTGTGTGTGTGTGTGTGTGTTGCGCGCGCGCGCATGAGTG
>JADBJO010004976.1:158923-163923 GCA_016801955.1 Conus betulinus
TTCAAGCATATTCTGAAATAAAGGGAGACTGAAACGACATTTTGGAAGTGAAGGAAGAAAGCGTGAGAATAATGGAGAAAGATAGATAGATAGATAGAGATAGATAGATATAGATAGATAGATAGATAGACAGAAAGATAGATAGATAGATCGATAGGTAGAGAGAGAGAGGGGGGGAGGGAGGAGAAAGAGAGAGAGAGAGAGAGAGAGAGAGAGAGAGAGAGAGAGAGAGAGAGATAGAAACAAGAGACTATCTACCTGTCATGCAACGAGAATATATTCAACAGTGCAGCAGCTGAATACCAAGAGGCGCTGAAAAAGTGGTTACAACTACAAACTACAATATAACCCAGATAACATGAACAGTAATAAAGAAAAACAGGAAAAGGAAGATCATATGGTATAATCCCCCATATGATGGAAGAATAAAGATCAACGTAGGAAATGAATTCTTTAAAATTATTATCACATCATTTCCAAAAGAACATGTACTATCTAAAATATTCAATAAAAATACCATCAAGCTATCATATTCATGTATGCCCAACCTCAAAAACATAATTGACTCATCTAACAAAACTAAAGGCAACACAGCCAAAAAGGGTAACAAAAGGACATCTTGTAACTGCACTAAAAAACGATCAGTGCCCCCTGAATAACAAATGCCTTTACAATAATATTGTATACCAAGCCACAGTAACAACAGATAGCGACAAAGAAACATACATAGGGATTACTGCAACCATTTTAAAAACCAGATATGCAAACCATAAACAGTCCTTCAAAAATGAAAAATATAAAAACCAAACAGAACAAAGTAAACACATTTGGAAACTTAAAGATAAAAAAATAGACTACAATACATCATGGAACATTATAAAAAGAGCCACACCATACAATAATATATCTAAACAATGCAACCTATGTTCTACAGAAAAGTGGCTGATATTATGCAAACCTCAACTAGCAACTCTGAATTCAAAGTAGAGATCATAAACAACTGCAGGCACAAATGGAAATCCTTGACAACACACCATTCCTTAAACACACCCTCCCTGAACGCAATCCCCCCCCCCCCCCCCCCCCCACCCCAACCAAAAAAAAAAAAAAATCAAAATTGTAAAAAAAAAACTACAGGCCACGTGAAACACGCGCAGAACTCGCGCTTGCACACACACTATATAACACCGGTAGTGTGCCCAAACTGAATACCCTGACGACAGCAATAGCTCGAAACAATTTTGTTGGTTTTTTGGTTTTTAAAAACACCAACAAACTTGTTTCCAGCTCTCTGCTCTCTTCAGGGGGTGTTCATTTTGGGCACGCTACCGGTGTTATATATATGTGTGTGTGTAAGCGTGAGTTCTGCATGTGTTTCACGCGGCCTGTATCTTTTTACAATTTTGATTTTTTGGGGGGTGCGTTCAGGGAGGGTGTGTTAAGGAATGGTGTGTTGACAAGAATTTCCATTTGTGCCTGCAATTGTTTATGATCTCAACTTTTGAATTCAGAGTTGCTAGATGAGGTTTGCATAATATCAGCCACTTTTCTGTAGAACATAGGTTGCATTTTTTAGAGATATTGTTGTATGGTGCTGCTCTTTTTATAATTTTCCATGATATATTATAGTTTTTTTTATTTAAGTTTCCAAATGTGTTTGCTTAGTTCTGTTTGGTTTTTATATTTTTCATTTTTGAAGGACTGTTTATGGTTTGCATATCTAGTTTTTGAAATGGTTTGCAGTAATCCCTATGTATGTTTCTTTGTCACTATCAGTTGTTACTGTGGCTTGGTATACAATATTATTGTAAAGGCATTTATTATTCAGGGGGCATTGATCTTTTTTTGTGCAGTTACAAGATGTCCTTTTGTTACCCTTTTTGGCTGTGTTGCCTTTAGTTTTGTTAGATGAGTCAATTATGTTTTTGAGGTTGGGCATACATGAATATGATAGCTTGACGGTGTTTTTATTGAATATTTTAGATAGTACATGTTCTTTGGAAATGATGTTATAAGAATTTTAAAGAATTCTTTTCCTACATTAGTCTTTATTCTTCCATCATATGGGGGGATTATACCATATGATCTTCCTTTTCCTGTTTTTTCTTATTACTGTTCATGTTATTATCTGGGTTGTATTGTAGTTTGTAGTTGTAGCCACTTTTTTTCAGTGCCTCTTGGTATTCAACTGCTGCACTGTTGAATACTTTCTCGTTGCATGACAGGTTAGATAGTCTTTTGTTTATGCCATTGGGTATGGTTTTTAGGATAGAAGGTGGATGGTTACTTTTGATGTCTACGTAGATGGGTGTATCATTAGGTTTTTTATATGGTTTGTATACATGGTCATTAAGGTCTAATGTTATGTCTAGGTAGTTTACTACCTTCTTGTTGGCTTCTACTGTGATTTTTAAGTTGTGGCTTTGGAAGATTTTTTTGCAAAGTTCTTTTTTCTTATTTTTCATGGTTTTTGGTTTATTGTTTAGCGCGGCGAGGCCATCGTCTCTGTACAAGCCAACCTGTTTACCAAGTGTTTTCTGTATATTGGATAACATGAATACCAACTAGTTCACATGTTTCGGCACCATCATATGAACCCATTGTGACATCAAATGTGGAATTATTGCTTTTTTTTTTTTTTGTCCAAGTATCATTACTGCTGTGGAGTAGAGTTTTTTTTAGTGTGGAAGATGATTTCCATCTCAGCCTCTGTTATGTTTGTATATTTGTTAGCAAATTTTAAAGCTTTGGTAAGCAATTCCTCATCTATGGATGGATAAAAATCCACTATGTCAAAAGTGATGAACACTGTGTTTTTCTGTTTGTTAATTTCCTTGAACCATTGGATAACTTCGTAGCTATTTTTCCAAAGGTTGTATTCAGTGTTTGATTTTATGTCCTCTATAGACTTTTCCAGAATTTTTTTGCTTATTTTGCCTAATTCAGACTTGGATGGGTTTATTAATCTACATGTTGGGTTGTTGGGGAAATTAGGTTTGTGATCTTTAAGTGTTATAAAAGCTTCTTTTATTGCTGTTGTTTCTATCCTATCATTTAGATCCATACGGTGCACAAGTTCTTTTTCTTTTTTACAAATGCTGTCATATGTGGTTTGATCAGTTTTTTTGTAGTTTTTTTTCTGAATATTTTTGTTGAGGAGTTGAGAGTTCATTAGGTTCCATTTTATAGAAATTGCTTGTCTTATCAGCCTTTACGAATACCTTTTTGTCATTTTGAATTTGTTTTATTTCATTTTGTAATTTTGTTTGGAAATTGTTGTATGATTTTCTGAATTCAATATTGGCTATTAGTCTTTTCATATTGTCTTCAAAAGGTTTCATTTCTCTATTATTATGGGTGGCGATCTCCATGACTTAAAACCGTGTTTTTTTTTTTTATCTTCACATTTTTGCATCAGGGTTCAGGAAGAAGACGCCTTCCATCTCATGTTGCGCGCAAAAATTTTTCAGTCTGCTCTATTAGTTTTTTTGATGTAAGATTGTGGGTTAGAAAACGGTATATTTTTAGTGGACTGCCCAAAGTTGATTTTCTCCATAAATCAACTTTGGGCAGTCCACTAAAAATATACCGTTTTTTAACCCCCACAATTACATCAAAAAAACTAATAGAGCAGACTGAAAAATTTTGTGCGCAACATGAGATGGAAGGCGTTCTTCTTCCTGACCCTGATGCAAAATGTGAAGAAAAAAAAAACATACGGTTTTAAGTCATGGAGATCGCCACCCATAATAGAGGAAATGAAACCTTTTTGAAGACAATATGAAAAGACTAATAGCCAATATTGAATTCAGAAAATCATACAACAATTTCCAAACAAAATTACAAAATGAAATAAAACAAATTCAAAATGACAAAAAGGTATTCGTAAAGGCTGATACACAAGCAATTTCTATAAAATGGAACCTAATGAATACTCTCTCAACTCCTCAACAAAAAAATATCAGAAAAAAAAAAAAACTAAAAAAAACGGATCAAACCACATATGACAGCATTTGTAAAAAAAAAAAAAGAACTTGTGCACCGTATGGATCTAAATGATAGGATAGAAACAACAGCAATAAAAGAAGCTTTTATAACACTTAAAGATCACAAACCTAATTTCCCCAACAACCCAACATGTAGATTAATAAACCCATCCAAGTCTGAATTAGGCAAAAAAATAAGCAAAAAAATTCTGGAAAAGTCTATAGAGGACATAAAATCAAACACTGAATAACCTTTGGAAAAATAGCTACGAAGTTATCCAATGGTTCAAGGAAATTAACAAACAGAAAAACACAGTGTTCATCACTTTTGACATAGTGGATTTTTTATCCATCCATAGATGATGAGGAATTGCTTACCAAAGCTTTAAAATTTGCTAACAAATATACAAACATAACAGAGGCTGAGATGGAAATCATCTTCCACAAAAAAAAAAACTCTACTCCACAGCAGTAATGATACTTGGAAAAAAAAAAAAAACAGCAATAATTCCACATTTGATGTCACAATGGGTTCATATGATGATGGTGCCGAAACATGTGAACTAGTTGGACTATTCATGTTATCCAATATACAGAAAACACTTGGTAAACAGGTTGGCTTGTACAGACGACGGCCTCGCCGCGCTAAACAATAAACAAAAAAACCATTGAAAATAAGAAAAAAGAACTTTGCAAAATCTTCCAAAGCCCAACTTAAAAATCACAGTAGAAGCCAACAAGAAGGTAGTAAACTACCTAGACATAACATTAGACCTTAATGACCATGTATACAAACCATATAAAAAACCTAATGATACACCCATCTACGTAGACATCAAAAGTAAACCATCCACCTTCTATCCTAAAAACCATACCCAATGGCATAAACAAAAGACTATCTAACCTGTCATGCAACGAGAAAGTATTCAACAGTGCAGCAGTTGAATACCAAGAGGCACTGAAAAAAAAAAGTGGCTACAACTACAAACTACAATACAACCCAGATAATAACAT
>JADBJO010004976.1:173923-178370 GCA_016801955.1 Conus betulinus
TTGCCGTCCCATGTTCCTGCTTGTATATGCGTCCTTCAAAGGTGAAGTAGTTGTTCCTGAGGACGTGAGAGACGATATATATAATGACGGAGTTCGGTGTGGTATTGTCAGGATGATGGAGCGTCAGAGAGAAGGTGATAGCCTCTAGCACGTCGTCGTGGGATATGTTGGTGTACAGACGTACTACGTCTATTGTCACCAAAGTTGCTTCAGGACCAAGGGACCCTCCCTGACGTTAAGGTCCCCAAGCATCCTTAGCACTGCAGTGGAATCTTGGATGTAGTTGGGGAGCCCAACGACTAGATTCTGTAGCCAGGAGTCAACAAGCTGGGACATTTTGACTGTATGGCCTTCCACTCCTGACACAATTGGTCTTCCTGGGGGCTTATTGAACGTTTTTTGTGGATCTTTGGTAGATGGTAGAAACGCGGTGTACGTATTTTGTTTGGTTTGAGTAAGGCCCATTTGTACGTCTGGTCATCAGTGTAGTTGTTATCATGGAGTTTGTTGAGAAGTTCATTGGACTTCTTAACCACCTGCACTGTGGGGATCTTTGTCAACTTCGCTGTAATGGAGCTGGTTGTTCAGTTGTCGATCTGCTTCTTGGATGTAGTCCTGAACGTCCTGAATAACTACAGCCCCCCACCCCCTTTATCAGCCGTGCTGATGCGTATTTCTCGGTTTCAACACTTTCCCCTGTAGCTGGTCAAGTGCCTTTCTTTCATTCACTTTAAGATTGTCTTTCGGTCTCCCAGGATATTGGTAGGTGGCTGCCTTCAGATCTAGGTTTTGGCAGTAGGTGTCCAGAGCTGCGTCTGTGCCTTTGCCTGGATCGTAGTGTGTTTTCTTGTAGAATGTGGTATGGGAGAGTGGGTGGGTAGTGTCTTCAGCTGCCTCAATCAAAATGTAGCTCTTTTAGCCTTACTAGTCGGCATCCCTCTTTTATATCATCCTCTAGCTGTTTTCTGGTTGAAGGTCATGGGTGTGGGAACAAACTTGGGGCCCAGACTGAGCACTTTAACCTGGTCTTCAGTCAGCGTTGTGCTGGAGAGATTGACCACCAGGCGATTACCAACTGTAGATTTCTCTGGTTTTTGGTTAGT
This sequence comes from Conus betulinus, assembly GCA_016801955.1. NCBI lineage: Eukaryota > Metazoa > Mollusca > Gastropoda > Neogastropoda > Conidae > Conus > Conus betulinus. The sequence continues at coordinate 175,027 of JADBJO010004976.1, forward strand.
TTTGGTGTCGCTTTTTTGAATCATCTGCATTCATGCTTGTGTTTGACTTTCTTGTGTGTGTCTTGTTGGGTTTTCTCTTGTGTTTGACGCAGACTAGCTAGTGTCTTTCTCTTCTTATTCCAGAGCTTGTTAGCCAGTCGTTTTGATCGCCATTTCAAGTCAATGACAGCTGCTTCAAACTCGTCGTGATCAGAGTCTTGTTGTTGTACATTGTAGATGTACTGGTGCAATGCTGCGCGTTGCTCTGTGACCAAAGATCTGTAGGTTTGTAGGCATGAGTACATCACATCCGATATGTATATGTATATACATATATACTACATACATACATACATACATACATATATATATATATATATATGTCAGGATGGTTTTTGGGGCGCCTACTGCCGGTGTTATATGGCCTGATGTCACTGTTTGCACGTGCGGATTGGCTGCACGTGTTGTTCGGTTTTTGGGGGGTGTTTACAGTTCAGGGTGCGTTTGCTGACAACGATTTCCATTTGTGCCTGCAGTTGTTTACTATTTCTACTTTAGTATTTAGGGTTGCTAAGTATGGTTTGCATAGTATTAACCATTTTTCTGTTGAACATAGGTTGCATCTTTTTGAAATGTTATTGTATGGCGATGCCCTTTTTATGATTTTCCAGGATATGTTATAGTTATTTTTTTGTCTTTAAGTCTCCAAATATATTTGCTCAGTTCTGTTTGGTTTTTGTATTTTTCTTTGTTGAATGACTTGTTTATGGTTTGCGTATCTTGTTTTGAAGTGATTTTCAGGACCCAAATAACCCAGACAATTATAGAGGTGTAGCTCTCACAAGTATAATTAGTAAAGTATATACTCATGTTTTGAATAGAAGATTGACACAATGGGGGCTGAAAAGGAGAGGAAACTTGGGGAAGAGCAGGCGGGCTTTCAGGTCAGGGTATAGTACAGTTGATCATATTTTCACATTATATGCTTTAGTCCAAAAGTGCCTAAAGAAAAATACTAAACTATATGTTGCTTTTGTTGATTTTAAAAAGGCTTTTGATTCTGTTAATAGAAATGTGTTGTGGCAAGTTCTTAGAAAAACAGGGGTTAAGGGAAAATTGTACTATGCTCTTCGTGGTGTATATAATTCAGTTTTAGCATGTGTTCGTGAGAAAGGATTGTACAGTGACTTATTCAATTGTCCTAGAGGAGTGAAGCAAGGTTGTCTATTGAGTCCTCAAATGTTTGCATTTTTTTTATAAATGAGATAGCTTTAGAAATGTCACATAAAGGCAAACATGGTATACAGTACAGTTGATTGCAGGTGCTGTTGAACTGTTTATGCTTTTATTTGCAGATGATGTAATCTTGTTCTCTAGTACTGTTGTTGTTGGGTTGCAAAATCAAATAAATGTTTTAAAAAATGAAGCAGATAGACTTCAGTTAAGTGTTAATCTAGAGAAAACAAACATTATTGTCTTTCGTATGGGTGGTTATTTATCCCCAGTATGAAAAGTGGTGGTATGGAGATGTAGAAGTAAAAGTAACCAATAGTTATAAATATTTGGGGATGTTATTTACAACTCGTTTAAGTCTAAATGCAGGGTGGCGTGAAATCGGCAGAAAGGGTAAGAAGGGGGTTGTAGAAATTCTAAGATGCATGAAAAGACTTAATAGCATTGACCCTTCTTTGTTCTGGAAGTTATTTGACTCACAAATAGCGCCTATGCTGACTTATGCTGCAGAAGTTTGGGGATTAGAAGAAAATTTGGAAATGGAGAAGGTACATACTATGGCTATTAAAAGATTCATGAACATTCCACTGCATTCATCAAAAACAATGGCTTATGGTGATTCTGGAAGATATCCTTTATTTATTCAAACGTTTTCAAAATCTATTAAGTATTGGTTAAAATTGACACAACTTCCAACATCAAGGCTATGTAGACAAGCATATGATATGCTATATTTACAAATGGAAAGTGGACACACTGCAATTGGGTTAGTAAAGTAAAACATGTGTTAACTATTAATGGGTTTGGTATTGTGTGGCTCAGCAAAGAGGTAGGGAACGAAAGGGCATTTATGTCAGAATTTAAGGATCGCTTGATAGCCTGCTACAAACAGAATTGGCATTCAAAAATGGAAGAAAATGACAAGTATTCATGGTTTTATTCCTTTAAAAGTATTCTTCAGCCGGAAATGTTTTTGAAATCTGTTACTAATAAACGGCATAGAAGCATATTGGCCAGATTTAGAAGTCGGACCCTGGTTTTTAAGCAAATAAGAAATGGTTCTGCAATGAAGTTTATGTTGATGATGTATGTGTGTTGTGTCCAGATAACAGTAAGGAAGATGAAGAGCACTTTTTATTTCAATGTAAGGCATATGAAGATAAAAGGAAAAAATCAAAACTATTTAATTTGATGCGAGAAAGACCATATACTTTGATTGAACTATTATCTTCTGATGATGGAAATATTCTTCGTCTGTTTGCTAAATATATGCTGAATGTTATGATATCAGAGAGAAAAAAAATGTCGGTTGCTGTTTTCCCTGTGAGACAGTGCTTTGGTTCTCCGTATGTCATAGCTGGTCATTTAGGCCCACGTTTGGTGATCTTTGTTTGTCGTTAACTTTATTATTCCCAATAGATCAATACCGGGAATCGTGTTTGTAATGTATTATACATTTTTCGTTTCATGAATTCTTGACGCTGCATTAATGATAGCCCCCTTGACATGAAGACTGTATTTTGTCATTGTCAATAAAACGATTCTGCGCGCACACACACATGCACACACGCGCACACACACACACACACAACCACACACACACACACACACACACACGCACACACACACACACACACACTCACACACACACACACACCACACACACACACACACACACACACCACACACACACACACGCACACCACACACACCACACACACACACACACCCACCACACACAACACACACTCTCACTCTCTCGTCTCTCTCTCTCTCTCTCTCTCCTCTCTCTCTCTCTCTCTCTCTCTCTCTCTCTTTTTCCCCACTATAAAGATGGCTTTCCTGTCCAGTAGAAGACACAATTGCAAAACGAAAATGCTGTCATAATGAGGAGATGTTGCTATGTTTGCACATTACACTTTACGTTTTTAGAGCAGACAGTTGGAATGAAATGTTACAGACCTAAGTTTTTATATTTGTTATCGCCAAGTGAGCATCCTTCTTTTCGAAACATTTTCTATGTAAATCATTCATTTCAATAGCATAAACAATTCCACGTCACGGTGTCTCGTGGGATAGGCTGGAGGCCTCACATTAAGTCACGAGTTCATGAGTGCACGAGTTCTCTCTCT
>JADBJO010004977.1:5000-12500 GCA_016801955.1 Conus betulinus
CCTTGCATCCTTGAATGGATCCTCAAGCATAGCTCAAAGGTTGTCCCCCCCTACATTTTATACTGTTTGCATAATGCTTTTTTGGTTTTTCATCAGCAACTTTTTTTTCCTCTCCACACTTTCGTTTCGTTCCGTTTACTACCCTTCACTGGCTGGCTTTGGGGTGCTGTTGGATTCTTTTTTTGAACCCTTGGTGGTGAGAAACACCACAGAATTATGGACTGTGTGTCTCTATTTGACACCAAGAGCACAGACACGATCAGCCCGTGTCTCCCTGAACCCCCGTCTTTTTGATTCGAAATCTTTTGCCCCAAGTCATACTTATCAATGACGGGGCAGAAGTGTTAACCTTCACCTAAACTTGTTTTCATTCCTCCCAGCTACTAGATTGTTCATACAATTATATATATAATATATAGATATAAATCTAGATCTATATATAATAGTATATATATATATTCAGGCAAACGTTATTATCTCTCGTATGTACAAGAGAAATTACATTTGTGATTCCGTCTGGCCCTAAAAGTTAAGACATACATATTTAGAGTTAGGCAAACGTTACACTGTAAATTGAAATTACTTACAAACATAAAAACATGCGTGTAACACCCAATGGTGGAAGGTCAATCTTTGGTCTTTTTGGTATGTGGCACATAAAGTACGGCACGATCAGCCACATCATGATTCATATATACACCTAAATGTGAATGCAGCATGTACTGAGAGAGAGAGATAGCAGCGAAGGGAGAGAGAGAGAGAGAGGAACGTAGAGAGTAGAGAGAGGTAGTATTGATTATCATCATAGTATAATCATTAAGTATATATGTGTGTGTGTGTAGGCGGCGCAGCGGCGCCTCGAGATGTGGTCGACGGTGTGAGCATGAGTTCACTGGCTGTAAGGCGAGTTGTCATATGTAAGGTGGAGGAGTGATGGGGGTGTGCGAGAGTTAATAGGACGCGTGCATCGCTGCATATAAAATATTATATCAGTCAAGTAAAATGAAGAATTTGGATTATAGCTGACTAACCACGTGGAATGTGTATATGTAATCGTAAGAATGATATCAACAAGCAACATCATGAAGGGATTAATCAGAGAACATTTCTCAAAGAATAGTAACAATTAGTTCTGTATGCGTAATAGAAGTTAAATCCAGAGGAAAAGGATAAATAAGACAGAACTCTCAACTTCAGACGACTTTAAGAATAGTTGCATAATGGGCAGATCGGAGCTACAGGAGCCTAGTGTGCCGGAAGAAAGAAGACACACAAATCGTGGGTATACACAGAATTCAAAACACGTAACCATAAACGTGCAGAAATCCCTCTGATATCGCTCTGCCCATGGGCACGTTATCAATCACGACAGAGCCAGAGTGCCATGAAACCGACCGGCATAGCAGCCAAACTCCGCTGTAGCCCTAGTGCTGCCAACTTTCATCGAGGCCTCCGTGGCCCGAGTTGCTGTCCCGCTCCATCAACGGCACTCCCACGATAGGCTAAGTATAGGGCCTATGGACTACCGACCTTAGTATATACTGACCCTGATACTACGTACCCTCCCAAGCATGGTAAGCGGGGGCGAGAAATTCATCAAACTCCTCAGAGAGGAACTAAAACAGTTTGATTAGAGTGCCCACACCAACAAGCTAGAGTAAGTATGATCGACTAATAGGGAGTAATTTGTTTGTTGCTTTGGCAGTATGTGGGGGGGCAGGGTACATAGAGATGTTGGAGGGGCTTGAGGAGAAAGGGCGGGCGATAGGCGGGCCGGATGGGTGGCGTGTGTGGAGCTAAGAGGTGGGAAGGGGTAGTGGAGGCGTTGCTTGGCACCTGGGTATTGGATAATGTTAAGGGAGGAATGTAGGGGGAAATACAGAAGGAATTGTATGTTAGTCTTAGGAGCCGGCTAAGAGGCACGGGGTCTGGTGAGACCGGAGTTTATACCGAGGGTACAGGGGCCCCAGCTAATAATCAGAGCCTCGCTCGGGGCTAAAGGTTACATTATAACCTCCCTCAGCTGGCTGTCATTCTTACCCCAGCAGCCTACGTTGCTACCATCATCATCGCATAGCTCTGAGCAACTTGAGCAGGCTGGTCTGTTTCAGGAAGGGAAGGAAGTGAGGGCAGGCGCAAAAAATGAAGAGATAATAAAAATGATGTAAAAGCAGCATCAAAGGCGGGGACGAGAAGTAGAGAGCAGGAGTGAGAGAGTATCGAGAGAGTGGAGAGAGAGAAGTAGAGAGGGAGGAGCTATGAGCGAGACTAGGGAAAGATCGTAAGAGGAAGGGCCTTTCGACAGAACAGTTAAGTAAATGACTGTGAGATGGCAGACAGGGTTGGGGAGAGGAGCAGCGCTTGGAAGCTGGAATTAAAGAAGGAGATCAAGAAGAGCCACCAATTGCGCCGAGCAAAAGCAAGATGTTGCTTTTTATTATGACGTGGTTTAAGTGCGAAATGAAAATAAAGAGACTGAGAAAAATGCTAAGGGACCTATAAAATATTAGGATAAATCAAGCTGAAGGGCGAAAATGGGCGGCCTACATGATAAGTAGACGAGAGAAACAGAAGAAAGGAGAACGATAGACACAAACCGGTGCATACAATTATCAAAATGTAAACGCAAATACACATCAGAAGAGGAAAAGAAAATTATTATAATGATGGAACACACGAGTAAAATTAGGGGGGGGGGGGGGGAGAGAGAGGAGATCTAGAGAGAGGAGAAGAGCGAGAGAGAGATAGAGAGAGAGAGAAGGAAAATACACTGAGCAGAAAACTGGTATCGTTTGTATATGAAATCGACGTAAACCATCCCAACGTAATTGTGTTCCTGACTGACGAATGTTATTTGGTGATACAGAAGATGTTTTGCATATGTGTTCCTATGTACCACCAGAAGGTTCACCCTACTATGTACACTTTGACATTGGTAATGGCATAAGTTCGTTGGAAGAATGTATTTTTGATTGCATGCTTGAATATAAAGACGCGTATGTAATGTTATCCGGTAATTTGAACAGTAGAACAGCTAGCAAACTCTCCAGTCATACCAAATGACAGTCATGATTATGCTGTTAACGTTGGAAGTTGTTATGTATTTTCTGGCAGAAGATCAGCCGATAACGTACTTAAAAGCTATGGAAAATATATTTTAAATATGTGTACTGCACTTGGTTTATGCATCCTGAATGGTTTATGCGATGGAGATTTTGATGGAAATTATACTTATATATCTGATTCAGGCAAGAATGCCAATGATAACTTGTTACTGTCTAGGGATTTTTTTTTCGATGTCGTTGTTTCTTTTCGCAAATTAATGGTTTTAGAAAGACTAGATAGAATAGATCATTTGACGGTAGATCTACACTTCGTTTACGGAGAAAAACGCTATTTGTGTAAATACAGATAAAAAACAGATGAGTTCATTGAAAAAAACATGTGTGGGACTGAAATATGGAACAGTCATAATTATATATGTGCTCTTTATTGTTCTGAGGGGGTTGGCATAGCTCGATCATGCTATTGATCCGATCAGTCATAACTGTAGCGATGCCTTGAGTGTGTTTTCTGGAGGCTGTATGAAAAAGAAAATCAATCTAAATGTGCTGAAAAAAGAGTGATTGGTTTGATAAGGAATGTAAAGTTAAGAAAGAAAATGCTACTACATTACTGAAAATATTTCTAAGTTCAAAAGAACGAATAGGCAGTGATGCCTATTGTTGAGCAAGAAGAGGAGATAAAAGTTTGTTAGAAAGAAAAGAAAAAATATATAACAAGTTCTTAACTGATAAGTTAGTTTCCTCTGTACATAGTCAAAAGGAGTTCAAGGGCAATGTTTAAAAGATCTCCTGTAAAAGAAAGCAGCCTCTTAATAACATAACGATTCATGACTGGTTTAAGCACTTCAAAAGTTTGCTCGAAAGAGGAGACAATTGTTTAGAACAAAATGATGAGGATGTTCATAATTATGTCAATGTACAAGGAGATAAATGTAGTTCAATGAATCGACCTATATCAAAGGAAAAGTTTATCTTAGTAATACATAGATTAAGGAATAATAAAGTCCCTGGGCCAGATGGTATAGCTGGGGAAAATGCTAGAAACATATGGGAATCGTGTCACTGAATTCTATGTGAAACTATTCAATACACTATTTGATAAGGGCATATATTCCAGAGACGTAGACAAAGTCTGTTGTAATCCCTCTTTTCAAGAAAGGTGATGTAAATGACTCTGGGAATTACAGAGGTATCTCAATTTGTGACACAAGCTGTAAAATCTGCAGCAAATTATTAACAGTAGACTCCAAGAGTATGTTGAAGAACTTAATCTGACAGGCGAATACTAATCAGGGTTTAAAAGGGATATTCTACAATTAATGAAGTGTTTACATTATTTGCCATGCTACAATAACAGTTCTCCTTAAATCGCAAATTATATGTTGCTTTTATTGACTTTGAAAAGGCAGTTGATTCTAAAGAAAAAAAAATATTATGGTCTATACCCTTAGGAAATGGAATTAAAGGCAGCTATTTAGATGGATTTGTAGTATGTACACAAACGTAAAAAGCTAGAATTCGATGTGGATCAAAATTGATTGACTATATAAATTGCACTCCTATGGTAGAACAAGGTGATGTAACTAGTCCTGTGTTATTTTCATTATTCGTAAATGAGTTGGCCTCAGAAGTGCTCTTAAAAGGGGGACATGGTGGTACTTTTACCTAAGATCATTGTGAATTGTTTATCCTATTGTTGGCAGATGATTATAGCGTTAGTAGGTGAAACTGTAATTGGTCGACAGACATAACTAGACAGTTTGTATATAAGGTAGCTTCAAAACTGCATTCGAAAGTAAAACATGAATAAAATTAACATAGTTGTATTCAGGAAGGGTGGTTACTTGGCAGCAAGAAAGAGAAGAACTTACAATGGGGGGCGGTGTTAACTGTTCTGAATGCGTAGAAGTGTTTAGGGAATATATTTCTCCACAAGACTGAGTTTCTCTGTTGCATGTCAGGATTTGGTAAGCTAGCTAAGAGTACTTTGTTGTGCATTCTACAGAAACTGTCTAAACTGAAATACAGTTCTCTTAGTTTATACCAAAGCTATTTGACACACAAATTCAACCGATGGGTTCAGTGTGGGGCTGAGTTGTGTATGTGTGTGCCCCCTCCCTTCCCCTGCCCTAAAAAATAATCTAAAAAAGAGAGAGAGAGAGAGAGAGAGAGAGAGAGAGAGAGAGAGAGAGAGAGAGAGAGAGAGAAGGAAGAAGATGATACATAAGGAACGAAAGGACAAAATATAAGAACAAGACAAAAGGTGAACAGATGAAATGACTGAAATATAAAAAGCAAAATGAACTGAGCACATCACAATTAAAAGTAAGCACAAAGAAACACCCCTTCTGAAGCAAATGAAAGTTAATTAGAAGAATAATATAAAAAGAAATGAATAACTCAAAAACCAACCCCTAAATCAAGATGTAACAAAGACGAATCCAACTGGTTCCACAGCTGCTGGGATTGAACAAGATCTTCGAGCCTCTACTGACAAACACGTAGCAGAAAAAAAAAACAGACTGTTACAAATCAAGACATACTGTTTAGAGCCAAGCCGACCTCGAAGCCCACGTCATGTCTGCCAGCATGGTCGGCATAGGATTTGGTACAGAGAATGAAACGACAAGTCTGATTCAAAGATGTAGACGGGACAGGTTTAATACGTTCGCTTCCACGGAACTATTGTTTGGCGAACTGCAACAGGGCAAACGCTCTCATGTAGGCCAGAGGAAGCGTTTCAAAGACAGCCTTAAATCCTCCCTGAAGGCCTTCAACATCAGCCACACACAACATGGGAGCAGACTGCCCAGGGCAGAGACGGGATAGTGATCTGCTGTCCGCAAAGGTGCAGAGACCTGTGAAAGCAACAGGATTGCTGCAGCTGAGCAGGATGATCAGGAAGACCAGTGTCAACAGATCTCCAGCTGCTGCCACCATCCCCTGTCCGTACTGTGATAGGTCTTTCCGGGCGCAGTTCGGCCTGACCAGCCATATGCGCACTCATCCCCCATCCCAGGATGACTAAATGGTCTTCGTCGTCTCGACGGACAACAAACAGCAACTTGGAATTCCATGGCGCAAGTGAAGGTATTTGCCACTCCCCGAAGATCTGATTGGCTCTCTGTGTGTCTTTGCGAACAGGCTGGCCGCTTGTTCGCATTTCTCTCCGCTGGTAGTGCCAAACTGTCAAGTTTTGAAGCCCTCAAACGGTGGTTCGCGCGCTGGTGTTCGTGACAACTGGAAAGCTGAGCGTAGTCAAAAGAATACCTTTCTCTCCCAGAAGTGGCTTCTGGTCTTCGTAAGCGAACTGGCCTCTAACAAAGGAGAAAAGTGGCCAGGCGAGATACTGGTCTTCTACCCCCGTACATTTTTGCCTGATCTGAATCTGCGTTAATCACAATCCGCCTTTGAAACGTCAATCGCATCTCTGAGTCAGCAGTGCAACACTCGACAGACCTGCCATATATCATGGTTCCAAAAGCCTTTTAAAACTGTGTTGTTTGTAGGTACAGCAATGCTTATCAAGTAATACAACGATACTATTTTCATGTGAAAAAAAAAATGTCATGCTAAGAAAATGGTATTAATGATTTTAAAAGGTACTTGAACTAGCTGTGCCAAAAACCAGGGACAAAACACGACACGTTTTGAGCTGTTAGGTCTTCATCAGGCAAAGATAAACAACACTCAGGGCAACGAAAATGAAAAAACGAGCAGTCTCTTACCTTGTCAAATTCGGCACAAGATGGGCGTAGAATGATAATGATGTCTTAACAGTAGTTCAGTGTCATGCGAGAACCGTCCTCGTTTTGCTGGTTTTAACACCGCTATAATGTTGGTACAGAGTCAAAAGAAATGAAAAATACCTCTATGTTTCTAGCATTCCATAAGGGATGAAAACGTCTGGCCCTTTATAGCCAGTGTCTCCATCTCTCTTAGTGATGTCCTAGCCTTCCCCATAACTCATAGTTACCTGTTTACATGGAATCAATATAATGTGTGTTCTGTGGTGATTACGTTTCATAGCTATACTCAAGCAGAAATTTTTAAACATGATCAACTATAAAGATTCAGCATTAGCCATAACTACTGTTTTCATGTCATAAAGACCGTCATAGTTGTTTTGGTGAAGAGATATTGTTGATGTTGTTGTTGTTGTTTTTGTTGTTGTTGTTGTTGTTGTTTTCACGAAGTTAACGCCCGATTTAAGCTTGTGAAGCTAGCAGTTCCCGTACTTTTTATTACTCCTCATTTCTAAAACACACATTTCAACCAGGGGAAGAAGAGTTGTCGACTTCAGAGACTAGTGAGGGTGCGTAAAGTGTGTGAGAATCATTCACAGTAGAGAAACGAAACAAACTAAACCATCTGCGAACAGCCCAGAGTTCTCATGATCAGCAAATAGCGTGGTGCGCAGCTGCTCATTTCCATC
>JADBJO010004977.1:15000-22500 GCA_016801955.1 Conus betulinus
CTAGCAACGATTACCACATGTTTCTTATCATGACTTGAAAAGACCCACGCCGACGTATGAGCGCAAACGTTCAATTGATCAGAAGAAAAAAAAAAAAAAGCTGAACTTACAATATACCATGCCACGTAACATTGTGTCTTCACATGCAGATCTTCCATTATGAGGATTTATATTGTCAAAGGTACACACTGGAGCTCACCAGTTTACCAAACTAACTTTGTTTCCAAAGAACACTCAAGCAGCAACCAAAAAGAACTGAAAATTCTCATTCAGTTAAGAAAGAAAAAAACAAAATACCAGCTAATAACAAGAAAAAAAAATCTCTCACACACTTATCCTAACTTTTTTTTTTTTGCAACAGAGATACATCATAAAAAAAACGCGTAATATTCCTAAAACAAATGTCTGGTGCATCTCCACATGTGTACAGAGTGGTCACTGCAGCATTAGATACACTATATGTATTCCTGGCCGCTAAGCAACCTTGGAGCTGTCTCCAGGAGACACCCCAACTGCTTTCACTAGAGGGACCACCACAAACTTAAGAAGAGCCTTCGTGTCCTATGTACTGATTTCCGGGCATGCCACGAAGCTTTCCATATCGGACCATCCTCTGACCTATTAACCTGATCTGCCCGATTCCTCTGTATCAGACATTTTTAGATCCATCCTTACCAAACATATCCCCTGTCTCCTCATAGGACAGTCCGTCCCTATCTGAAGTGCCCCTGACTTCAACAGAAACGACCCATGAATCGTCAGCTTGTGACGCATTTCCCCCTCCCTTCCATCCTCTCCCCACTCCTCACACACGGAAATATCCCCTTACTCTGCAAAACCATGGCCCCCTCCCCTTCCTTTCTCATCAAACGTGGCCGCTGCTTTTTCTTTGAACATCCAAGACGCCCTGGCATTGACTACATTCGCCAAGACTTCCATTCCCCAGTGACAAGAACGACGGCTCCTTCCCTCTGCCAGTCCCATACTGGTGCCTGCTAACGAGAATTCCCTAGCGCTGTCCCACCTGCCTTCTCTCCTTCCTCACCAAGCATGACCGGTGTCTTCTTACCTGATATGACAACACGCCCTGGCACATGTAGTAGTAGTACTTCAGTTTTTACGTCTTTTCACGTATGTGATAGAAGAGACGAAGAGAGAGAGAGAGAGAGAGAGAGAGAGGAGGAGAGTGAGAGAGAGAGAGAGAGAGAGAGAGAGAGAGAGAGAGAGAGACAGACAGACAGACAGACAGACAGACAGACAGACACAGGACAGACAGGACAGACAGACAGACGGACAGAGAGGAGAGAGAGAGAGAGAGAGAGATGCACAAATGTCTGTGATTATGTAAGTGTATGCATAATGTGGTTATGTAAATGCATATATATGTCCTCTAAGCATCCCTACAACAAACCTGCAAATAATCTTAAAGTAAATGCTTAACTGGACTACAAATTAAAGAGGAAAAAACAACTTTGAAGACAGGTTTTAAATCTAAAACGAAATACACAAAAACATGCCTGATAATGGTGGTAAATGAGGTTGAAGAGGTAAACAGTCAAACAGCAGATGCTTGCTGCTTATTCTTCGTTCTCCACGAATACATTTTGCTTCGTTTGTATATTTAGTTTTGAAGGCATCAAGTTTTAAATTATAAAATATTGAAATGAAATTTCTGTACTGGTACATATTTTCACTTGTGAATGAGGAATGCTGTTTACATGTTCATTATCAATTAAATGAGCGTTTTTATCAGCCACACATGTGCGTTCATCCAGATTTTGTCCATTCCACACAAATAGAATCAACTGCACCTTCACTCTGCTAGTCCAATAATGTAGTGGTGTTAACGAGTATTCCCTTGTGTTATCCTACAGACCCTCTCTATTATCTTTCCATTTGGCTCAAACCCTCACACCCCTCTTGTGTCATGGTCCGCAACTCGTCATCAGCGTTTCTAAACCCATTTAGAACTAGAGAGAGTTCATGAACAATACATCAACCCCTTCTTTCCCCCCTGCCAAGTCTGAAGGACTGTACCGTTGCAGGATCCACCCAAGTGCACAGTGATAGAAATCATCAGAACAGAACGCTCGCTTCTTCTTCTGTCAGGGCCAGCACCCGTCATCCATCATCCGCCAGACATCTACAACATCATCCACCGACGGATCCCTTCGACTCAGTGACCAGATTAGCCTCCCTGATGACTTTCAACACCCGCCTTACAGGTCCTACCCATACAACTCCAACAAGACTGAAAGGACCCGTGGCAAGTTTAACTGCTATGTACCCAGTAGCTGCCATGTACCCAATAGCTGCCATGTACCCAATAGCTGCCATGTACACAACAGCTCGCATGTACACAACAGCTCGCATGTGCACAATAGTTACCATGTACAGAACAGCTCGCATGTACATAATATCTCCAATGTACACAATAGCTCCAATGCACACAATTGCTCCCATGTACATAATAGGTACCATGTACACAATAGTTCCCTTGCTCACAATAGCTCCAACGCACACAATAGCTCACATATACAAAATAGTTCCCATCTGCATCTCAGCTTCGCTGTCCATGACTTCCTGAATAATGCCTTCCCATGTCCATGACTTCCTGAATAATGCCTCCCCAAACCCCATGTCCTAAACTGTTTCAATACGCTGAGCCGAGTTGACAGCAGCCGAGTTCTGATCTTTCCCTGCCCCACCTCAGCGACTGTACACCTTAAGAGCATCCCAAGTCACGCTGACGTTGCTTAGTGGCTAGTGAACAGGAGAAGTGATATACTGCCGTCTACGTCTTATCTCTCGTCGCCCCATAACACCGTCTCCCAAAGCGGATGGTCACCGTCAATCGTATGATGTCCGGTTCTTGAACTCCGTGGCGTGCCGGATCAATTTATGTCACAGCAGATCCAGATGGTTTTGCGGTCGTGAATTTTTACCCTGTGAACTTTCACATTGTGAACTTTTGATCCGCGAACTTTTGCGCCTTGAACCTCCGTCCCGTGGACTTTCACATCGTGAACTTTTGCTCCGTGAACTTTTGCCCTTTGGAATGGCGTCCTGTGGACTTTCGCGTCGTGAACGCTTGCTCCGTGGATTTTCGCCCAGCAGTGACATTTTTTTTTTTCACAATGTTACAAATGTAAATTTTATGTGCTCAGTGATTCCACATGACAGTGACTTCACACACACACACGCACACACACACACACACACACACACACACACACACACACGTGTACATACATCATAGTCTTCTCCTATGATTACTGACAACTAAAGACGAGTATCAACGCGATTGTACTTCGAGAACAAGATTTTGCTTTAGGTCCACATTTTTTTTTTTTTCAGTTACTCAGTGCCTACTGCTTTGCTTGCGATCTACCTCCTCTCTCTCTCTCTCTCTCTCTCTCTTCTCTCTCTCTCTCTCTCTCTCTCTCTCTCTCTCTCTCTCTCAGACAGACAGACAGACAGACAGAGAGACGGGAGGGACAGCTTACTACTCGCTGTCTTGATTTAATACATTTTTCGGAGATGAAGGGGGTGGATTTACTCGATCAGAATCTTGTCCCTCTTTATCAGCAAAAAGCTAAAGCGATGCCAACCACATGAATATCATTTCGACGTTGCGAAAATCCACGGGGCGAGGGTGGTCGTCGAAGGGGGGAGGTGGGGTGGGGGTGGGGATCAGCATAGATAGATAGATAGATAGATAGATAGATACGTGTATGTGTGTGTTTGTGTGCGTGCGTGCGTGCGAGCGTGCGTGCGTGTGTGTGTGTGTGTGTGTGTGTGTGTGTGTGTGTGTGTGTGTGTGTGTGTGTGTGCTTGCGCGCTCGTGCGCGTGCGCGCGCGGTCGTTCACTATGGCATGACTCATGATCTTAATATAGAACATAACTTTGAACCCGATGATGCAGAAATTCTCTAATTCAGACTCTCTGCTGACTGTGTTCGTATCTTTGAATCCTGGTGTCATATCCTTCTCAAACGATGAAAGTGTATTGATGGTGGATAATGTGTTTGAGAATAAGTTGAATGTCATTCTTCTCGGTGATTTCAATATCGATCTGTTTAAACGCCAACAGGCTTAGAATGCTTTCACGACTCTCTTTACATCAGTTTATTCGTAGTCCAGCCAGAATCACAACGACTATGTCCACACGACTAGATCATTTCCATGCAATAGCGGAGACATGGTGTCCACATATAACAGTGCATAACGATGGTATAAGTGACAACTGCTCCATCATGTGTATGTTGTCTCGCAAACAACCTGAACAACAGAACAAGCTCCCGACAACTCTCCAATCTTGTTCCTTTGAAAGTGCTGTAGGGATAGCCTGTTTCACTTCTCGATTTAAGTTTAGTTGCGTTCTCTAACATCCTTAACTGCACAGATCGAATTGAGGCGTATACACTCTGGCACCAGATCTATCTTGCTGCCATTGACAAATGTGCTCTCCTCTGAAAGAAGAGAATGTTTTCTTACTGGCATATACAGCACATTGCTATTTGCAATGGCTCTGAAAGATGCATTGAAAGCTGCGAAAAGAGGTAGGATATAATAGGAAAAATTTGAGGAAAAAAGTACCAGAATAATGTTATTATCATATATCGTTTAAAAAGTATATCAGAATATTTCAAGAAACTGATACCGGCAACAGAGAAACATGGACAACAGGGCATGCTATTAACAAACTAAGAGACAAATCGAAAAGGAAATCAGAAAAAAAGAAACCGGATCCCATTGTAATAACGAGGTTCACTGATGAATTCATCAATGCTTTTTTTCTGAAATTAGCCGATTCATTGAAGGATGCTAATGAGAACTCGTGTCGCTCTCTCCGATCGTTTGGCCCAGGAAGATGACAAGCCACAGATTCAGTTACAATGCCAGTGCTTGCCGTTCATAAAATTATTTTTCTTGAATGTGAAAAATGTAAACTAACAAAGTGATAGGCTTAGACAATTGAAACTTGTCTGTACGTCAAACTGCTTTGGTAGGTTCCCTGGCATATGGGTACAATGTGTATGGAACAGAGTGTTGTCGCATCTGTTCTAAAAATCTGCAAAATGGTATTCCATCGCCGAAATTGAGAGATGTCATATACATGAACAACTTAAGAGCGATATTTCTATTATTACTTGTACGAAAACCTCAGGAGCAACATGTCTGCAAAAAACACGTTACTAAACACGTGGAACAACATAAACTGTAAACTCGTTTTAGTCCCAATAAACATAAACAAGTCGGGTAACTCTTGCTCCCATGAGAAACCCTAACACAGAGTAACTTTTATATGCTTATTGTCACCTTCGTTTTAGTCCCGTTGATTTTTTCGCCGTTGTGACTCTAGTCACACTGCCCTGCACTCAGTCCTGTGACACAGGCTTATCTGCCATAATTTAAACAATGTTACCGGAACCTTTGTCGTTATTAGACTTAACGTAAGCTTAGTTCATCTCGTAGACTACAGCATACTGTTAGAAAATAGTTTGTAGTTCAAAATCCCGCGAGAGATCTATTCTTCCAGTGATATCATGACAGAAGAAGCCAACGCGGCTGTTTGAGAGGTAATGTAAAAACCTCTAAAGGAATAGCAGGTTATGGTATACCATAAGATGCTTTTCTTAGGCCATTTCCACTTTTTTCAGTAAATGGTCTGCCAGTGCACATACTATAGACTGCTGCCATGTGTGATCTACTCTCTGATGACAGCTCTCTTTATTGCCAAGACACAGACATCTAACCTATGCTGTCATCATTGCAACAGAGTAAAAACGACGTCTCAGAATGGTGCTACATAGCGCTTAGGACGACAAAAAAAAAAAAAAAAAAAAAAACACGTGAAATATGGTCCTAACACAAAGGCAAAACACGAACGTAAGCATTTCACTGTAATCCTTAAAATAAATGTCTACTTGTTTCAGCAGGTCCACGAACACGTGTTCTAGTCGACAAAAATTTAACATGGCACACAGACATCATCGACACATCAGCCAAAAATTGGCTTGCACATATTATATATATATATATATATATATATATATATATATATATATATATATATATATATATATAATCTTAATCATTGATCAAATAACGTTTTTTTCTGAGTTCTTCTCTCTCTCTCTCTCTCTCTCTCTCTCTCTCTCTCTCTCTCTCTCTCTCTCTCTCTTAAAACGTGACTTGGCCAATGTTTGTTTCCTACCCCGAGCGGTTTGCTTTCTCTTTCCGTAATGCATTTTATGTGTGTTCTATAGCCGTTGGCATCCTTGATTTCAAGAATGCTAGTACATCATGTAGAGGTTGTTGATGCTTTTGTTGTGTTGCTGTTGTTGGTTTTTTGTTGCTGATGTTGTTGCCATTGTTGTTGTTGTTGTTGTTGATGATGATGATGATGATGATGATGATGATGATGATGATGATGATGATGACGATGATGATGATGACGTTGATGATAATGTTTGGTGTTGTTGTTGTTGCTGCTGCTGCTGTTGTTTGTTCTTGTTGTTGCTGTTGTCACCATCCTCTTGCCTTTACTCTGTAGTTTTGTTGAACAGGGAAGAGTAGAAAGGACAAACTGAAGAACAGGAGTCAATACCGTAAACCTTTATCCCTTAACAATAAAGTTTTTTTATCCCTTAAGTCTTGCGTCTTGCCTGTTAAGTCCTCAAAACCAAGGAACAATTTCTACAATTTAATGAAACACTTTATGGGATCAATTAACAACATTTATTCAATCAAGAAAAAAACTTATTCTTCAATCAATTTGATAATTAGCTCCGAGCCCCCACCTTGGTTCTTCCCACCAGCTCCGAAAGTATATAGTAAGTCCTACCACTTATCCCAAAAAAAAAAAAAAAAATAAAAAAAGAAATGGGATGAACCCCCCACACCCACACACAAATCAACAAATATCATAGCAAGACATAGAGAATATTTGCCTCACCTTAGGTTTCGGAAGGGGGGGGGGGGGGGTCTCACACACCCACACACACACACACACACACACACACCACACACACACACACACACTCGAACTCGGCTAAGCTCACACAGTTCTCAATGTCTGTGGGGGCGCGCCGTCCCACTTCTTGCCGCTTACTGTCGTCGCGTTGTCCTTGCTGGCACGGACTTTACACCCTCACACCTGAGGATGAAGGCGAGGGTTGACCTCCAAGTTTCTGCTGGCCTACCCCTGCCCACTTGTTGGTCCCTGGAGTCTCAGCCGGGTGCCGGTTTCCCGTCGGGGCCGCCTTCGCCCCCCCCCCCCCCCCCCCACTCAGCCTCTCAGGTTGTCGTCGGGCGCGGACGTCCGCCAGGGATGTCCCCCTCTTCGGCTCCCTCGCTGGAGCCTCGCAGTACACTGGGCCTATTAAACTTTGCCCAAGTCTCTGGTCACTCCGCCCACTGGACCGTCCTGTGGGGGTCTCCTATGTACTGCCGACACACCGACACTTCACCGTGGGTCACACCTGACTGGGAGTG
>JADBJO010004977.1:37500-47500 GCA_016801955.1 Conus betulinus
TATAGGCCAATGTCAATAAAAGATATGTCTGAAGCGTCTCTCTCTCTCTCTCTCTCTCTCTCTCTCTCTCTCTCTCTCTCTGAGAGGCGTCAACGTCAACTAGACGAAATTTGAAGCTACATGTCACTTCGAACAAAAATTAATCTTACAATTAGTTTGATGATTCAGAGTCTGTTTACGCCGAGAGAGAGAGAGAGAGAGAGAGAGAGAGAGAGAGAGAGAGAGAGAGAGAGAGACAGACAGACAGACAGACAGACAGACAGACAGACAGAGACAGAGAGAGAGACAGAGACAGAGACAGAAAGAGAGAAAGAGAGAGAAAGGGAGAGAGAGAGACAGAGACAGAGGGACAGAGAGAGACAGAGAGAGAGAGACACTAGGACACTTTTGACACTTTGATATTTTATTGTCATCACTAAATAGGTCTTTTGACAAGCGGGGAGGAGGTAAGAGAACAATAACATTTCCCTCTTCTCTTCCTTCCCGCAAACAAATAGTACACATTCATTCTTAGTGTGTATCAAATCAAAGGTCAACAAAAACAAGTAAATTCATAACATTTCCCTGTGTCCTCAGAGAGAGAGAGAAGAAGAGAGAGAGAGAGAGAGAGAGAGACACACACACACACACACACACACACACACACACACACACACACACACACACACACACACACACACACACACACACATGCGCTCGCGCTCGCATCTACACACACACACACACACACACACAATTCTACTACCTTTCGCTGGCTGCTTTGGGGGTGCTGTTGGATTCTTTTTCGAACCCTTGGCGGTCGGAACACCACAGAATTATGGACTGTGGTGTGTCTCCATCTGACGCCAAGAGCACAGACACAATCAGCCGTGTCTCCCTGATGAGTCCGATCCAGCGGACGAAAGGCCTCGGAGCAGGCGATACACATAGATCTGCCTTCGAGGGGGATTGCGATAGTTTCCTCCTCATGCAGCTAGTGAAGGTTTTCATATTTATGATATACATTTTCCCATTTACTTCATCTTCACATTTTTTTCCCCTCAATTTTAAATATTTGCCAAGTCATTACTATGATGGAAGAATTGTTAACCTGCACTTGTTTTCCCCCACTACTTAATTGTTTCAGCATTATATATATATATATATATATATATATATATATATATATATATATATATATATATATTTGCCATTACTGAAGAAGCTTTTTAAGCGAAAATTTTATTGGAGAATATACAATTTAAAATGAAACTGTCTACTTCTGTGTTTTTTATTTTACTCCAAGTATATATATATACACACACACACACACACACACACACACACACACACACACACACACACACACACACACACGAATAAACTGGCTTTGATTTCAAACATGTTGAGACAGCCAGACGTCCCGAAATCCATGCTTACACACAAACAGACGTACGTTTGACGTACATTTCCCTTTACGGCCAACTCGAGCAACATTTCAGAAGACTTACGAGGCAATCTGATTGTGCTGCATATGTAAAAACTGTAACCAATACCGAACACATCTAATGGCTGAAGTAATACGAAGTGGATATCTATTGGTCTCCCCATGCACCAAATCAGTAGAAATACGCCTGCGAAGACCTAGAAACCACCTCAAAGCAAATAAGTATACTGCCTCACAATGAGCAACGCGTTATAAAGACCCCAAATTTTTCAGCCCCATACATCAAAGTAGGTTGTATTTCGGAATCACATATTTTTTTTACAATTATGACTGAACCGAATTGTTATTCAAAGCAATTAATCTTTTCATTACACATATCAAAGCATTATTTGCCCTACATGCAAGATTTTTACAGTCAAGGGTAAAACTTTGGCGAGTAGAAAAATATTTCCCTAAGTATTTATACACATTCAGCACAGGTATAGTATGCCCGTCATACATCCATCTTTCCCTCACCGCCAAATAACCTTTCTTTCGGAATACCACAATGTTGCTTTTATCCATATTCACTTTCAAATCTAATGCAGATGCAGGCCTGCTTAGATTATTTAACCGACGCTGTAAGCAAGCAACATCGTCTGTTAACAGTAGGATTTTTAAAAATTCGAACACATCTTGAAATCGTCCACCATGAAGGCCATTATTAATAACCTCACCTGGCAAGCTCTTAATGAATATAACAAATAGCACAGGATTTCAAACATCACCTTCCCTTACCCCCAGCAAAACAATATAATATGTCATATTGGAAACCACTTCTTACCCTAGTCTTAACAACTTTGTACACGGCTCTAATACAGCGAAATAATTTCCCCTCGACACCATTTTAATGATATAGCCCATAAATGCTTTCTAGTAATGGAGTCAAAAGCTTTTTAAAAGTCATATCCACATAATAAAATTCACGATTTAACGAACATTCTGGACATATGCAAAGAATGTAAACATATGGTCGATATCAAAGAGAGAGAGAGAGAGAGAGAGAGAGAGAGAGAGAGAGAGAGAGAAGAGGGAGAGAGAGAGAAAGAGAGGGGGTGGGGGGTGGGCGAAAGTCTGTCAGGCAGGCAGACAGAAAGACAGAGAGACACGGGAGCAGAAAGCCAGACAGAGACAGAGAGACAGCCAGACAGGGACAGACAGACAAACAAACAAACAGACAGACAGACAAAAAAAAACAGACTGACAGTGGAAACGGGAGAAAGGGAGAGAGGGGGAAGGGAGAGAGAGAGGGGAATACGGGAGGGGGAGGAGGTGGAGGAGGAGGAGAGAGAGAGACAGACAGACAGACAGACAGACAGATAGACAGACAGACAGAGACAAGAGAGACAGATAGATAGACAGACAGACTGACTGACTGACTGAGTGACACACACACACACACACACACACACACACACACACACACACACACACACACACACACACACAGAGAGAGAGAGAGAGAGAGAGAGAGAGGAGAGAGAGAGAGAGAGAGAGAGAAGGAGGGAGGGAACGTCGGCTCGATACAAAGAAGAAGATTATAAGGCAATCTATCACAGAAGAGTTGAAGGAAATGGAAGAGAATTAAATAGGATTAGAGAGAACTCAGAACTCAGAATTTTAATGTACGTCGGCCTTTGGCCACAATACATGGAGATATCAAATGGAATTGGGAGTAGTGGGGCTGGGGAAGGGAGTCAAGGAGATGGGGGGGCGCAAGGAAAGGAAAGAGGGGGGGGGGGGGGGGGGGGGTGAAGGGCGGAGGTGAAAAAGACAAGTATATTCCTCAGTTTCACATTCCACAATCTTGACAGTCTCTTCTAAACATAAATGTGTAGTAGAAATTCTAAATGAACGAATCTTAGCAAACAAAGCTTACGCTACATCAGTGAATGATGAAGATCTATATATCATGACGCACAAAATAAAGTATCAAAGTTATCGAGCTGTAATAGTCAGGCCAGTCATTTTCGTCTAAAATATAACCTTATTTCTTTTGTTAATCGCGTGGAACACATATCTTGCAACATTGTGCCTATGATTCATACTTGTTGCTTTCAACAAAACATTTACAGGCACTTTCATTGATTCTCTTAGAAATTTAGCTCGAAGGTCTATATACAGGCAACAATCAAATAAGAAATGATGCTCATTTTCAACTTGACCCACACAAAATAAACAATTTTTATCTTCGACAGATTCACTGTACCGATGCACATTATTATTCAGAGGAAGCACGTTAAATCTTAACTGAGAAAAGGCTACACGATTAGGATTAGAGAGAGAGAGAGAGAGAGAGAGAGAGAGAGAGAGAGAGAGAGAGAGAGAGAGAGAGAGAGAGAGATTTGTTCTTGGTTTCGTTTTCTGCGTTCGTTTTTTCTCCCTGTAGACCTTTCCATGTCTGGTAACGCTGCAACGAAATACAGAGAAAGGACGGAAGAAAACACAACTGTGGAATGTCATGTGATACCAGAAGTATTGAGGGGAGAGACGCAGGCGAGGAGAGGCATAAGGAACACGGGAAGACATCATTTTTTGTGTGTGTTGCAAATCCTTACAGTCTTTTATCATATTTCAGTCCACCTTTTTTTGGTGTACGGTGCTAAAGAAAACAAAACACGAGATTTTTCATCTAAAATGTGTGTAATCATCATAATGATAATGGAAACAATATAAAAAGCTCATGACATTTGTATCCAAGCATAAATCGTTCTCCAGCACGGAAAAGTGCCAAAGGAATAAGACTCGGATGGGAGAGAAGGTTAATCTTTTTTTTTTCTTTCTTTCTCCCTTTCTGTCCAAAATTGATTTTGTACACGGTACTATCGATACAAAAAAAGGGGAACAAAAGTCAGGAAATATAAAAGGTAAAAGAAATACAGTAAATCCTGAATTATGAGTTCATGATGGGAGGATGCATGTGGAAGAAATGATGAGGAAAATACGTGCAGGCAAATAATTCCTCCGTCATTATGAAAATGAAAATTAGCAACGTTAAAGGAAATCAAAAAAATGGAGCGAAGGGGATGTGGATCTGACGAGGAATATGAGCGAAAAAGAACTTGGCATTGACGTTTAAATAAAATCCACTGGCAGCATGAGGGAGCCATTTGGTTATCTCAGTTATGAACAGAGCTGTTTGCGACACACTTGGCTGCAGTAGTTTTTCGACTCCTTAATGATTCTCATCAGGAGGCTTCGGACCTTGCTCTGTAAGCCCATCCACGGTGTGTAACCCAGATCAACCACCGGCACTATTCTGTGATTGTCGCGCGACCCACAGGGGAAATCATGATCCAGCTACCTGCCAAGGCACCAGTGACGGGGAGAAGAAGCGAGGGTGCTGTTCAGAAATAAGCCGCAAAACGTACGTTACGAACAACTGACGTTAAAGGAAATCTTCCAGACCATGTGCTGTAGAGATCAGCAGCAACATATAAGTGAAAAAAACAATCGGTATGAAAGGAATTACTTGGAGCTATCAATCTACAATAAAGACTAAACGGTAGCAAAGGAATTCCCTGGGCCTAGGCGCTGTAAAGAAATAAGTGGCAAAATATACGTAAAGAATAATCGGTAGAAAAGGAATTTCTTGAGGCTATGCGTTTTAAAGATACGTAATTGAAGAATAATCAGTAATAGGAAATCTTTGAGCCTTTACGCTAGGAAGAAATAAGCAGCAAAATGTAAGTACGAAATGATCGGTATAGAAGAAAAGATTCGGTCCATGCGTGATTAAAAAAGAAAGAAAACAAAGGAATGTAATAGAGATGAAAAGTGCTTCCAGTAACAATGGTTTCTTCTACTATATATATATATATATATATATATATATATATATATATATATATATATATATATATATATATATATATATATATATATAAAGCAGATATTGCAACGTCAAAAAACTGCATAAATTAGCCTTTCCCTGGACTTAACAAGAGATGCAATTCCCCGTCTTCACCAGCCACTGTTTATCAAATAATTGCAATAATCAAAATTTTGCTGGGGGTAGGGAGGTGGGGAGGGAGGGGGGGGGGGGATGGGGGGGAGGGGGGGATCGAGGGCGAGCCACTGCAGGCAAGCAATACCTCCGTCGTTATGACTCAGACTAAGAAATATTAGAGAAAAGATCAAAGAGGAAAAGGACGGGTGAGTTATAATGGGGAGGTGGGTGGGTGGGTGGGTGGGTGGGTGGTGGTGGTGGTGATGATGATGGTAATGGTGGTGGTGAAGAAATGGGCGATAAATGTAAATGTAAACTCTTTTCAGACAGCATATCCGAGCCTTCTAATCCCCCCCTCTCTCTCTCTCTCTCTCTCTCTCTCTCTCTCTCTCTCTCTCTCTCTCTGTGTTTGTCTGTCTGTCTCTCTGTTTCTCTTTTATATATATATATATATATATATATATATATATATATATATATATATATATATATATATATACAATGCTTGGGTTATTGAACAGCAGAGCTGACCACTCAGACTGTTCCATATTTGTTGATCTCCCTTGCATCCTTGGATGGATCCTCAAGCATAGGCTCAAAGATTGTCCCCTACATTTTATACTGTTTGCATAATGTTTTTAGTTTTTCAGTAACATTTTACCGCTCCACACTTTCGTTTCATTTTATTTACTACCTTTCGCTGTCTGCTTTGGGGGTGCTGTTGAATTCTTCTTGAAACCTTGGTGGTGAGAATACCACAGAATTACGGACTGTGGTGTGTCTCTATTTGACGCCAAGAGCACAGACACATTTAGCCGTGTCTCCTTGATGAGTCTGATCCAGCAGAGAAAGGCGACACATATAGATCTTCCTTCAAGAGAGATTGCGATGGTTCCCTCATGCAGCTAGTGAAGGGTTTTCATTTTATAAATATACAATCTTTGCCAAGTCATTACTATAATGATGGAAGAAATGTTAACATACACTTGTTAAACCCCGCAACATAATTGTTCCACATTATACATATATAGATGTGCGTAAGCGCGTGTGAGTATGTGTGTGTATGAGCATGTGGATGTTTGAGTGCGTGCGTGTGTGTATAGACGCGCGCACACGTGTGTGTGTGCACGCGCGCGCACGTACGTGCTCGTGCGAGCGTACGTGTTCGGATGCGCTTGCGCGCGCGCGCATCCGTGAGTGTGTGTGTGCGCGCGCGCGCGTGCATCCATGTGCGTGTCTTTGTGAGTGCGCGTGCATCCGTGTGCGCGCGCGCGCGTGCGTTGACGAGGTTGGGATTCCTTCCCGGCTCTTTGATTGAGCACGAAGTTTAAAGTAAGACGCTGTGTAGGTGTAATTGCTGCCGTCGCCCAACACCAACTATTACCAAGATTGACTTTGGCTTCACAAGGGGAGTATTGCACATGTTTATGTCTGCACTGTTTTCATTGTTTTGTCGCTGAGGAAGGCTTATTGCCGAAAATTTCTTGTCTTGTTTTGTGTCGTGCATTAAAGTGCGTTACTTCACACTTTTGTTTTGTGTGCTCTTTCCGCTTTTTCGTCGTGTTCCGGTAACGCTGCAGTTCGTTTCATTTGCCTTTATTACCAAGATTGTTTGTTTGGTCGGTTGGTTGGTTTTGTATGATTGTTTGATCTTTCGCTTCAATACATATCTTCTCCATGTTGGTCTTCTGATGGTATCAGTATTGTGATATGTTGGTCCCCAACCCTCAGCCTCCCGGGACAGTTATCCCCATCCGTTCAATCAGCTTTCGATGTTTTAGCTGAATGTAGTAACCGCTCTCATCTGTTTCTGGCGTGCACATTGTCTGGCCTCTTGCACCTCCGTCAGACAGGACGAAAAAGTCACCATCCACCGCTGACAGGTACGCAACCCGCGGCAAAGCAGAAGACACACACACTGCAAAACGATTGTCGGTAGGGAAAAACGCAACCCCAGAAATTTAGTTTTCGTCCGAGTTGGAAGACCGCGATGTTTGTTAGTTTGGCCCTTTCGTGCAGTAAGATCCCGTTAGGCCTCTGTGATGCTGTGGTCACTGTCACGAACTTGCACGCCAGGAGATCGTGGTTTAAATCATATCAAAGGTATTTATGTGTGGGATTTTTCGGCGCCGATCTACTTCTACACAGTGTAGAATTACTGAATGCTTAAACAGGAAGACTAGAACCACAAAAACTGAGATGTGTTCGTTTGTCAGCTGGTCTGTTTGTTTTACACTATAAAGAATGTGTTTTTCTGGAGTGTTGCTGAAATGTCGTGACTGACAGTGCAGTCTGTATCTTTCAGGCATGGTTGACGAAGAAAAATATCATGGAAGAAGGTGTAGAGACCAGCCTTGTCAGGAAGACCCTGACCACAATTGGCTTCCGTTGCATCATCATTCTCTGTGATCTCACAGAAAAGTCTCAGGTTCTGTGGACCTTCGTGGCCTGCTTTCGTGGTGATTTCAGTCTTGATTTTCTCTCCAGACCACTAACCATTTCTCAAACTCATCGGCATCGGCAAGCCCACGGGTAGGGAAAAGGAATGAGACTATATAAACCGAGGTTCCGTGTGTGAGCGCACGCATATCTTGCACACACGTCAAATCCCATCACCAACTTTCGGAAGAGAAGGCGAGTTTGGCCGTTGGTATGGATGACACGTTACATAGCATGCACCCTGTGTGAGAAATGGAAAGAATTAAGGAAGTAAGGCAACTGAGTGAACGATATTGACTGCATGACACGGGAGCCGACTGAATGAAGCGACAGCTGGCGGCTCTTCAGTCGGCACTACCCAGGTAGGCAGCCCATTGTGTAAACGAGTGTGGACTGTAAAGCGCTTAGAGCTTGATGTCCAGACGAGAATAGGCGCTATATGAGTATTCATTATAATAGTAATCATATCATCATCATTATCTGTCATTGTGTTCGACGTTCTCTCTCTCTCTCTCTCTCTCTCTCTCTCTCTCTCTCTCTCTCTCTCTCTCTCTCTCTCTCTCTCTCTCTCTCTCTCTTACAAACACGTACAGACTTTGAAATTCCACAGAAGTAAAGAAACGAAATGTAAAGAAAAAAGTCTGAAATAGAAAAAGAACAACAACAAAAAAAGAACGAAACAAAAAAAAATGACGATGCTCTTGTTTAAAGGAAACAAAACAGCACAAAACAAAAACATGAACAAGCAGAAACAAATAATGCTGGTATGAAAACTTTACATATAGAATGTGTGCACATGCCTTAGGGGATGTGGGTTGCATATTTCGAGTTGTCTCAGTTTCAACATCTTCTGGCTCCACCAGTAGAAATACGCATGTCTGTCTGCTGAGAGAGTTTACCAAACTGCATGCATGAACATTTGCAGATGTCAGGATAAGTGAGGAAACTGTTTCAAGTTTTTGTACAGCAGGCATCCGCAGCAAAAGTGTCCAGGGAACACACCTCTTTCAAACAAGATGCATGTACCAGCCTACGCACAGTTTCGTCGTTTTCAAACGCTCAGCATCTATGATTCGGTTTCCGTTTCTTAGGAACGTGTAAAGGTTTGATACCAAAGCGCACGCCCCTGAAGAAATAAAAAAAAAAAATTTAAAGGCCTGAATCTAGACACGTGACCGAAAAGGTCATTATAAATACAGATCGAAATCATCGTTTTTAAAATTGCATGTGTGTGTGTGTGCGTGTGTGCGTTGAATCCGTGTGTGCGTGCGTGCGTGCGTGTGTGTGTGCGTGAGTGTGTGTGTGTGTGTGTGTGTGTGTGTGTGTGTGTGTGTGTGTGTGTGTGTGTGCGTGCTGCGTGCGTGCATGTGTGTGTGTGTGTGTGTGTGTGTGTGTGTGTGTGTGTGTGTGTTGCGTGCTGCTGTGCGTGCATGTGCGTGTGTGTGTGTGTGTGTGTGTGTGTGTGTGTGTGTGTGTGTGTGTTCTCGAGGCCTCTGAAAGCAATTCAAGGAGAAAAAAAGCGAACATCGGGAAAGTTATTTTCCATTGTGGAATAAGAAACAAACAAAAAAGCCACAACTGATGACCCATACCTGAGATGGCATGCACACGAAGCTATATCTCCATAACTACACAAACACACTATTCAGGTTTATGTTTGTTTCTTGGTTGTGCTTTGTTTCGAGTTTCGTTTTATCTGCGAGGAAAGCATACCATCTTTCAAATGATACTCCATTCCTAAATTTGGTGCGAATCAGGGAAAAGGAACGTAGAAAAAAAAAAAAAAAAAATCAGTCAAAGAAACAGAAAACAAAAACTAAAAAAAATCGACTACAACAGTGTTGAAAGCCCCTCAAAGAACTCATTCTGGGGTAACGAACCTAAACTACTCCTTAACAAAGAGGTGAGCATAGAAACGTCATAACAAAAAATGTGCGCAAAATACACCACCCTCTTTTCTTCCCCCGCCTCTGGCCAACTACAATATAGTAGTTTTTTTGTTTGTTTGTTTGTTTGTTTGGGGGGTTTTTTTGCGAGTGTTCTTCAGGTGGTAAACCAGAACATCCTCCATCCGAACCGCATCTCTTTGATAAAAAATAATGAAAAGTATACCCCTGCCCCTTGTGGTCCAAGAGATACCACCGCCC
>JADBJO010004977.1:52500-57500 GCA_016801955.1 Conus betulinus
AATTTAAGAAAAAAAAAAAGAAAGAAAAAAAAAAAAAAAAAAACAGCGTGGATCGAAAGTTTACAAATGACGTAGCTCAGCACAAAAGTTCAATCTATTCAAAGTTTTGTACAGCATGCAAGCGCAGCAAAATGAATGCCAGGGGGAATTTTTTTTAATTTCAAACAAGATGCATGTACCAGTCTATAATGTTGTTTCTTCATCCGCGACCGCTCAAAATGAATGATTTATGTGTTTGTTTAGCAACAGATACAATGAATCATTTATATGTTTCTTGGCAACAGATGTATGACAGTCACTGCTTATTCCCCGGTGGAAATTCAAGTCATTTTTGTTTCAACACGCATGTACTTAAAGAATGATTTCCCATTGTAGATAAGCAACGCAACACTCATGCAGACATGACACAAACAAACAAAAATGGCAGTGACTACTGGCGAACAACCGAAGATGACTTGCACAGCAAACCTCTACATCCATAACTACGCAAATGCATTCTTAAGATTTTGCGAAAGCATGTGATTTGTGTAAAACACCGTATCATTACATTAGGTGCAGATCAAGGAATTCTGAATACGATAAAAAAAAAAGAAAAGAAAAAAAATACTGAAAGCTTTTTTTCGCATTTGAAAACAAGCATCTTCAAAAAGATGTCGTAGAAACGTCATCAAAAGGTGCACACAACAGGTACTGTGTGCTCCCATTCCCTGTCTCCTGAACCTCTTCAGCACAGAATAAGCACTGTGTTCTCTGTCCTCTGAACCTCTTTAGCACAGAATAAGCACTGTGTTCCCTGTCCTCTGAATCCCTTCAGCACAGAACAAAACACTGTGTTCCCTGTCCTCTGAAATCCTTCAGCACAGAACAAGCTCTGTGTTCCCTGTCCTCTGAATCCCTTCAGCACAGAACAAGCTCTGTGTTCCCTGTCCTCTGAATCCCTTCAGCACAGAACAAGCACTGTGTTCCCTGTCCTCTGAATCCCTTAGCAAAGAATAAGCACTGTGTTCCCCTTTCCTCTGAACCTCTTCAGCACAGAACAAGCACTGTGTTTCCTGTCCTCTGAAACCCCTTCAGCACAGAACAAGCTCTGTGTTCCCTGTCCTCTGAATCCCTTCAGCACAGAACAAGCTCTGTGTTCCCTGTCCCCTGAACCTCTTCAGCAAAGAGTAAGCTCTGTTTTCCCTGTCCTCTGAACCCGTTCAGCACAGAACACAAGCACTGTGTTCCCTGTCCTCTGAATCCCTTCAGCACAGAACAAGCTCTGTGTTCCCTGTCCTCTGAATCCCTTCAGCACAGAACAGCTCTGTGTTCCCTGTCCTCTGAATCCCTTCAGCACAGAACAAGCACTGTGTTCCCTGTCCTCTGAATCCCTTCAGCACAGAACAAGCTCTGTGTTCCCTGTCCTCTGAATCCCTTCAGCACAGAACAAGCTCTGTGTTCTCCCATTCCCTTTCCTCTGAACCTCTTCAGAAGGGCTTTTCTACAAGAGTTCTGGACGTGGTAAGGAAGACAGTCACCCGCTTTCCTGATGCGCGCATCACTTGACATAAAGGGAACATCCGTGATCCTTCCAGACAGAGAGTTATTCCCCACTACACCCATCATGGTAGATTTGAACTGAGAGACGGAAGTCACTTATTGGCAGCCAAAGTAACTGAATTTTTGAAAAAAAAAAAAAAAAAGGTCTTTTTTCTGTAGCTGTAAATCTGATGTGAATGATACATGCAACATAGACTGAATTGTGGGGGTGCTGTTTGCATCCTTCCTACAGCCTCGATGATGGTGCCACAGTTCGCCATTTAATCAAACCTACATGAACATCATGAAGAATGTTCATGCCGATATGGACATGATAGTCGGCCTCTCTCTCTCTCTCTCTCTCTCTCTCTCTCTCTCTCTCTCTCTCTCTCTCTCTCTCTCTCAGTGTGTGTGTGTGTGTGTGTGTGTGTGTGTGTGTGTGTGTGTGTGTGTGTGTGTGTGTGTGTGTGTGTGTGTGTGTGTGTTCGTTCGTTCTTTAATTTAACGTCTATCCACCTAACAGTGATCTTAGACAGTGTGTGTGTGTGTGTGTGTGTGTGTGTGTGTGTGTGTGTGTGTGTGTGTGTGTGTGTGTGTGTGTGTATGTGCGTGCGTGCGTGCGTGTGTGTACACGAGCTGATTTTCTCTTGATTCACTATGAACCACGGACAATGTGTGTTCTCAACTCACGTTGTCATTTGGATCTTGATTGTCTCCCTCCCTGTCTGATTTTGACTCTGCTCCTAAGGTGACCAGGATGGCGAGAGCTCCACAGAAGATGACATTCAAGAGCAGTGGAAAAAAAGGGGCGGGGAGAGGGGAATCTCCATGCGATGGTGCTGGTCACTCTCAGCTAGCGCTGGGGAGTCTAGGGCAGGAACAGCGTCATGGTGCTAATTACCAGGAACTGGCGAGACACAGTCTTGTGCCACGGTGACGTCATAGCTCTGGTCACCGTCAGCTGGTGAAGTGTCAGTTTGGAGCCTTAACTGTAGTGCTGGTCTTTGTCAACTAACGGGTGGGCAGTCTGGGGCCATGATGTCATCCTGACACTTATCCTGTTAAGTCATCCTGTGCAGTCTGGAGCCAGGCTATACGCTGACAGCAGAATCAGACTGAGCGGTGGGTTTACATTTTTACTGGGGGTGTAAATAAGAGTTGTGTGTTCACCTCGCTTACTGCCCAGCATCTATGGCAGGGTCCTGAAGGGTGCCAACAATGGCACACAGAACCTGATACATAGTGTCTACCCATGTCTGACTTGTAGACCAGGCATAAGCCAACACCTTTTCTTTCCCAGCTGGTTTTCTGCTAAATAAGGAACGTGACACTTGTGCACTTTTAAACATCAGATCTACAAATTTGGGTGAATGTTAGTTCAGGGGCTGTGCAACTGCTTCAGTGTCCCTATCTCTCAGGATAATGCTTGAGGCTAGAGCAAGATTGTTATAGAAGCAAAGATACTGTTTGTTTTTGTTTCTTGTTGAAACGTCTGAAAAAGTTCTTGTTTCGGTTTAATTTGTTTTGTTATCCATTCGTATATCTTAAGCTCGGGCTAGTCCGTCTATTCACTACTTCAGTTTGTATTCGAGTTTACCGCAGATATTAGTAGTGGAGAGAGAGAGAGAGAGAGAGAGAGAGAGAGAGAGAGAGAGAGAGAGAGAGAGAGAGAAATTGATGGTGGCCATAACCATATTAGTTTCAGTTTCAGTTTCATCGAAGAAGCGTCACTGCGTGCGGACTAGTCCATATACGCTACACCACGTCCGCTAAGTTTTGAGACCACATTACGCATGATTTGAAGCTGATGAATAAATGATTAACAACTAAGATGAGACAATAGGAGATGAGGGTCTCGTGGCTACGACTCAGCGGATGTCTGACCTACGCATTAGCCCAACGCGCTGGTCAGACTCATAACCATATTAACAGCACTAAAGATCTGGAGGAGCTTGTGTTTAAGCATCAGGCTGACAGTACAAACATTGCACAGGGAGGGCATGAAGATTGGAAGAGACAGCAAAATCCCCGCGTGGGTGGTACACTGGGGCCATAGCTCTCAGCTTCTCGCTCAGACATACATGTCATCAGAGACTGCTCTGGGGTCAATATGCAAGAAACGCAGCACGCAGCAGCACGCACCGCAGAGCAGTTCAACACCCTTCACGCTCACCTGCCATATAGCTGCATGGTGCCACTGGTTCAGGAAGAATTACCGTCTGTTAATATGATCTGTCGAGATGAGTACATCGAAGGCAAATGCTGTCATCACAGCCATTAAACTAAGCCGTCCAACGACAAAATGTAGAGAGTCGTGACGCGCATCACATTAAACTTTGTGATAACATTTCCGGCAGTACAATGTCTGTGTGTGCATTCCTCAAAAGGTGCATGGCTTTACATTTTGAGAGAGAGAGAGAGAGAGAGAGAGAGAGAGAGAGAGAGAGAGAGAGAGAGAGAGAGAGAGAGGATTGCGAGTTTCTCAGAACTCTAGGCCTCTAGAATGGCATCAGCGTAAAGTCACAACATGCACGCGGTGATAACAATAACAACAAAGTCGTCTGGAAGCAGGCTCCCGACACTGACATTAGGATGTAGAAAATGCACTGTCTTGTGTTTAATCCTCGCCATATTTTCAGTAATTAAGGTGAGGATGTGAAATAAAGAATAGGAAATGGTTGCTTTTGAACTTTATAAACGGAATGGCAGAAAACAAACAAACAAACAAACCAAACAGGTATCTGAAAGGAACACATCTGAAATAAGTTGTTGTGTTACTTTTTACAATGTCTCATGTTTTCTTCCTTTCATTCTTTCTGTATGTCTGTTTGTCTGTGTTTCTTTCTTTCGTTCCCTCGTTTCTTTTCTCTTTCTTTCTTTCTTTCTCTTTTGTCTTTTTTTTTAACTACACAGGATGATACATCTCTCTCTCTCTCTCTCTCTCTCTCCCTCTCTCTCTCTTCTCTCTCTCGCTTCTTCTCTCTCTCTCTCTCTCTCTCTCTGTCTCTCTCTCTCTCTCTCTCTCTCTCTCTCTCTCTCTCTCTCTCTCTCTCTCTCTCTCTCTCTCTCTCTCTCTCTTAGAAAAGTGAATTTTCGAAATCATCTTACGATAGTTTCTTCAGACTCTGAGATCTTTTAGCGTTCGTAACGCTGTTTTTTTTTTTTTGTTGTTTGTTTTTTTTCTTTTAAATTGCTGACAGTGTATTGGCCAGAATTTCAATGAGATTGTGGGGAGAAACAGAAAGAAATGGATGAGAAGGCAGAGAGCACAGTTTGAAATGAAACTTGAATTGATGCTCATGGATGATGACAAATCTACAAACCTGTTTGATTGTAGCGAATAAAAGGGACAATACACAACATGTATGAAAGGAATATCGCCAGGAAATCTGTCTGAGCAGCTGGCACTTGAGAGAACCAACGTTGAGAGAGGTAAGGTACTGTTGCTTATAGCCCAGCCGACCGCAAAGGGCCATACCAGG
>JADBJO010004977.1:70000-80000 GCA_016801955.1 Conus betulinus
TCACGTAGAAAGATCCGCTAAAGTCTGTGGATATGGTCCAAGCATATCTCATGGTTTGTCCATCTCGGCTGGGACTTCAGCATCATGGCTCTAGTTCTAGCAAATCCGACTTTGTCCAGAAACACTGAGCTGATCGCCTTATCCCGGAAACTCCAGGGCAATATTGAACGTGAGAGTCTCCTGTCGCACTCTCATACAGCGGTGAGGCTCTCATGTCGAACTGTCAGGCATCCAGGACTCACAGCCTTGACAGAGGCTGAAAGGATTGCCTGGCACACTTTGATTTTACTGACAGCTTGTTCTTGTTGTTCAACACACACAAAGCAGAGATGACCAAGTGTTCAATTGGCTACGCTGAGGGGAAGCTAATCATGAAACCTTTATGGATTTCTATTGGATACTGTTCACAACAAGCAGTGGTAATAACCTCAATAACAATAGTGATAACACCAATACCAACAATCACAACAACCTTAGCATTTACAACTACAGGAAGAGCAGCAACAAAATCAATAATGATAATTTTAAACAAATCTTAAATAAATGTCAGCGAACCGCCCAGAGAAACGTGGACAAAGGAGTCACAAGACAACACACAACGCGTTTCGACCTCTTAGGTCTTCCTCAGGTGAAACAAAGACGGACAAAATAACGAAAATGCACTTAGCTTTGATCGCTTCAGATTGCTTCTGAGTTCAGCGCAAGGAAGGCGTTGATTAAGATTTGTTTAGATTTCCGCCTGCAGTCGTTTCACTTTGCAACTAGATAATCTTAAAGACTAATCGTCATGACAAATTCTAATTTGAGCGATACCTAGTAGCTTATGAAGATGATTGAACAGGAATGATGTTATGAGCAGTACTAGATCAAATATTGATACACCAAGGTATCCATCCCCACATTTTGAGGTAGGAAAATATAGAAAAGTGGGGGAAAGGAGACATGTGTTCTCTATGGGAGGATCAACAGATAAACTCTGACGGTGCTTGACACCATAACGACAAGAAACAACGTGTCGTAGAGAGCCCCGCGGCCAAAAAAGACATTGAATCTCACCATCTACAAGGCAGCCTGCCCCCAAAATGTCTGTTG
This sequence comes from Conus betulinus, assembly GCA_016801955.1. Lineage (NCBI taxonomy): Eukaryota > Metazoa > Mollusca > Gastropoda > Neogastropoda > Conidae > Conus > Conus betulinus. The sequence goes on from JADBJO010004977.1 coordinate 71,093, forward strand.
AAAGAGATTGTTCCGAGTTGAAAGACGGGAAAAGATTGAGCAGGGAAAAAAAAAATCACTCTCTGCGCTCTGCGATCAAAAGAGCGATCAGCTTGTATCTGGCAGGTCACACAGCGGTGAATGAATGGGGGGGGGGGGGGGGGGGGGGGGGGGGGGGGGTACGAGCGAGTGGCAGGCTCCTCTGGATGAATACGGAGCTGGATTCTGATCCATTGTCCCTCTCTGTCTCTCTGACAGGTAGTTCCGTGAGGTCAATTGCTAAGAACACCTGTTCATACTTTGCTCACCTCTTGCACTGTTTGATTACATCTCCGGGGCATTCAAGTTTTTCTTGTTAAGGGAGTTCAACGAGAACAACTTGATAAACACTTTGTTTATTTTTCTGCCGTTTCTCTTATCCATTATCGTTGATGTGTTTCTTGTCAGGTTTGTTTGTTCGTGTGTGTTCTGAACTGGCGCCAAATATATTTTTTTTCTGTCTTTATCTGTCTGTTTACATATCTGACTGTTTGCACTATCCGTTTTCCTATTTCTGCACGTCTGCACACACACACACACACACACACACACACACACACACACACACACACACACGCCACACACACACACACACGCACACACACACACACACACACACACACACACACACACACACACACACACACACACAGCACGCACGCACACTACACATATCCCATGCCTCTCTACTCTCTCTCTCTCTCTCTGCTCTCTCTCTCTCTCTCTCTCTCTCTCTCTCTCTCTCTCTCTCTCTCTCTCTCTCTCTCTCTCTCTCTCACACACACACACACACACACACACACACACACACGGTCGCGCGCGCGCGCGCATGCGCAAACATACGTGCATCGGCGCAAGCCCTGTGTGGAATGAACTAACGATTATCGTAAATATGTGTGTGCGTGCGTGCATGCGTGAGAGCGCGCACGCGTGCGCGCGCATATGTGTGTATTTGAACGTTTTGCACTTACCAAACAGGATATTTCTTTCGCTGGTGGTATTTTTGTTTCATGCATTTATGTTGTTATTTCGTTTACAAACGCAATGAATGTGTTGCCTATGAAAAAAAATGAAGAATGAACAGATAGGTGCTCTGTTTTTTTATTGATCTTCCGAAGTTAATCGTTAGGAAGGAAACACAAAAGTGTCTCAAGACATAAAGTAAAACGAACATGGAAGTAACCCAAACTCTCGACAACGCAGGACCGGAGTTCTAAAACGGTCACTTCCACCATATTTGCCTGCCTTGTTCCACAATGCCATTCATCTCGCTCACACTTTCTTCCAGTAACATGCTCTTGAGATATCCAAGGATGCAAGACGAAGATCACTTCAGACAGCAACTTTTGCACTTGTGTGTTCCTCATGTTTGAAACTCTCTGCTGTGTCCAGTCTTCATGATATTGCATCTCTGGGCTGCTTTCAAAAGCGGCTTCAAAATGTATACATTTCAACAAAGCACTCCTTTCAGCCATGTTGTCAAGAGTGAAAATGCCGAAGTATTCTTCTGCCAGTCAGAGGACAACATGATTTGGGCGAATGGGGCAAAAGTAATGGCTGAACATAAATGGGAAAAAGATGTCCTCCTGTACTTTCATCCCTTTAAAACAATGATTGTCTTTTTTTTTTTAAAGAAAGGATGTTATTTTTCCGCAAGACAATACAGACAAACAGATTACAGGACAAAACATGATGCTTTTCGACCTTTTGGGTGTCATTCAGGCGAAAACAAGCAACATATGTTAGAAAAGTAGTTAGACTCAGAATCAAAAACTTACTTGGAGAATATTTCGACAGGGTCGCTCTGTCTTCATCAGCTCACTGTTGATGTTGTGGCAGCGAGGTCTGGTGGGGGTCTGTTGTGTGGGGTGAAGTTTGTCAGGATCTGATTGTAGATTGGGGGAACTTCAAAGCCTTGACCTCTGTTCAGGCTGGGGCGTCTGGTCTTGATTTCGATGGCTTCTTTAACTTTTCTTTTTGTGAGGAAGGGCTCAGTAGAAAAGATCTTGGTTTCTTGAGGCTGAAACTGTGGCCTGTGGCTTGAAGGTGTTCGTGTATGGCAGAATTGTAGGACACTGAAAACAAAGGATGAGCAAACACTTATCCTTTCGTATTCGGCGCAACAACCATTCAGCTCAACTATTCGGCGTAACAACCATTGTCCTACTTTTGGGTGTTTTTTTTTTTTTTTTTTTTTTTTTTTTTTTTTTTTTTTTTTTTTTGCCTTATTAAGACCCAAGAGGTCAACATGCATCATATTTTGTCATGTTATCTGTTTGTCTGCATTGTCTTGCGAAAATAATACTTTTTGTTTTAATTTGCTTCCATTTCGGCCTTCAGTCACCTCGCTTTGAAACCAATATTTGTCTTGTTGATATTGAAGATGTAGTGGATTTTAAATGGACAGGAGCCGATTACAATCAAGATTGTTTGGACTCCATCTTTGTTCTTCATTCATAATATTTTTTGTATATTAGGCCATGTGTTTCATTGAACTGTGTTGACTTGCTTCTGATTGAGAGAGAGAGACACTGACGTTCATCTGTTGGGGTATACAGTCCGTGTTGAATAGGAGCTAGACAAATAGGAGAGACGAGAGGGATTTGAGTGTTGGGGATAGGGTTGTGGGATGAGTGTTTGGGAAGTGACGGGGGGGGGGGGGGGGGGGGGGGGGTATGAATAACACACGTTTCGCTTTGTGTTGACTTAAAGGCCCAATAGGTAAATATTCAGGACGTTTGTTTGCAAAGGTGACGGTCTTGACTTCGAACCACACACGTTCGGTCAGATTTAAAGGCTCGAAAACTTTTGTCTGAGCATCCAGCAATGAATAGGAGCCCGATTCAGTTCAGGGCCCATCAAAGGCGGCGGAGGGGAGAAAGAAGGTTTTTGCCTTCCATTATCCCGTGCCCTAACCACTGTGAACATCTGACAGTTCACTGCCCATATGGCGATTAGGGTATGGACACTTTTTTTTTTATTTCCTTGGATGTAATATGAGAGCACAGGGCACAGAGGTGCTGATACAAGGTATTGTGTTTTATATAAGAAGGAATGCTTGTTTTTCACACAAAAAATATATGATAGTGATTCCTATGATCATTTTGCTGATGAGAATTATAATTAATCTTTGCACTAACAACATTGATACTCAATAATAAGTATGAGAGTAGATAGTAGTAGCGGCACTTAATGTAGGTGTGGTGTTTGTCGTTTTTAATTTCTAACTGGAATGTTTAATTTCTGACTCAACAACAGCACATGAATTTGGCATGCAAACGTCAAAATCAACACATTGATTTGATAGACATTCGATAGACCTGTGCGTCATTCGTTTTTGATGGAGGAAACAACGCTTCAAGAAACGTACGTCACGTGGTATCATGCATGTACATGAAACAATGCGCATCGCATTTATGCGCTACAGGTGATACACATATAAAAGTTCAATCTATGAAAGAAAGAAATACAGCAGATTTCCCAATAAAGAACACAGGAAAAATCCTTTGAGAGGAAACAAAAAAGAAGTTAAGGGACTGTAACTTTAACTGAAGTGAAATCTAGCTTTACAGGGAAAACACACACGTTCCAGGCATTTAATTTACTCATAATTCTTGCAACATTTATCATCAGTGCATAGCCTCTCTTCTCTACGATGTAGTAACTTTGAATGTGGGTTTGTTAAATACTCCATCGAATTATCTCTAAAATCATAAACTTATTCCAGGTTGATCTGTGTTTCTATGTGTGTTGTCTTTAACCATGACTCCCGCACTACAGCTATGTCTGTGAACAAGAGTGAAAGAGGAATCTAGCGTACACCAAGACAAAAAAATGTTCCATACATTCAAAGGATAAAGAGTTGGTGTTCTTTGGTCCTGAACACGACAAGAGGTTTGACAGAGAGGGAATCATCGGCGGAGGAGAGAGAGAGAGAGAGAGAGAGAGAGAGAGAGAGAGAGAGAGAGAGAGAGAGAGAGGAACAGGATCTTGTTTGAAAAGAATTGACCTCTCTGTTCAGCATGAAATGAACTGCAAATTGCACACATGGAAAGGAATGAAAGCCTTGGTAGCGAAGGGGGGAAAAATCTGGAAATGACCAAGGCAGTCATGATGGTCCTAGAGTGCGAGAATAAAAAGAAAAAAAAAATCAGGAACTTACAGCCATATCGTTGAAAGCCTTCAAACAAAACCAGATGAACATGTCAGTGGTATATCCTGTCTTCTTGTATTAGCAGAAAACAAGTTAACAGTAAAGAGCAAAAGCATCAAATCGTCTCATTTCCTTTGAAACCATCTCGGTCAGGTTACTTTGAACTCTTTCCCTGAAGTCTGGAGAGCAGACAGATCTAGACACTTGGAACAAAAAACAACAGTAGTCGGGATAATGGAGGGACAAGGAGTGCATGGAATAGGGTAGAGGCAGATGAAAGTTTTTGAAGTTAACAGATCTGTACAGACGATTAACGACGCAAGGAATTGATTCGACGCAGTTCCAGCCTGGAAGGCCGGTGAAATGCGTTTGAACAACTACCACCCCCTCCTTTTCTTCCCTGCTGGTGGTTTATATGTGCAAAATAAAATTCCAGCAAAACGATTTAGACTTCAAACATCTATGTCATATTAATTTATTATTCTTTTCCAAGCTCCTCGTTATTTTTTTTAAACGCACCAATGATCAGCAAAATGATTGCTCAGACAGGGAATCCAAAGTGGTTGCTGTGTAGTCATAAATCTGTTTAGGATACATGTCAGAATGACAGTCCTACTCAGTGTAGCGAGGGCGAGGGTCAATCCATTATACCATAGATACATGCAGCGATGCTGGGGAATGAGATGGGGGCAGCAGATTGAGGAGAAGGGAGAAGGACTCATTCTGTCGTCAAGTGATAGACATACCTAGAAGTCAAACCCAGTCGCACTGAAAAACTTCATTACAATTTACCAGAAAAGAAATGATCATTCCGGCACGCATCCCCAAATCACGCATCAACTCACCATTCCCTCCCCACCCCCTCCCCTTCCTTTCACTTCTGTGCGCCTTCCATCTTCTTTTTGTCTCTTTTTCCCATTACTCTTTCATTACAACATGTCTTTGTCGCTTGTTTGGTGGTGTTGTTACTGTTGTGGCTGTTCACACCACGTTCATTGTTTTTTTTTCCTCTCACATTCCTGAACAAAATGCTTCAGCTAGCGCCTAATCATACTGACAGACAAACAAACAAACAAAAAACACACACGAACGTGATTGAAAGGATGATCTGCTAAGCGGTAGTGATAATCCCGGTGTTTCTTGTACAGAACAGGCTTTCGACTTCATTTTTTTTCTTCGTTTAAACGCATACCCTGAAAATGGAAGATCCGAACTGACAGAGGATGGTGATGTCGAGTCAGAACTGGAAGAGGATAGAAGGGATGGTGCCAGAGGTGTCATGCCCTCGCATCACTTCTCACCTGCCTGTTTTTTAAAAGAAATGAAAGCGTTTTAAGGAACCCATTCCGGATGGAGAAAAAATTCAGTCAAAAGATCGCGGTAGAAACGCATCATAAGCAACTTGTAGGTGCATGTATATCATTTTATCTAGTCCATGTTTTAATACCTCTCTCTCTCTCTCTCTCTCTCTCTCTCTCTCTCTCTCTCTCTCTCTCTCTCTCTCTCTTTCTTTCTCTGTGTGTGTGTGTGTGTGTGTGTGTGTGTGTGTGTGTGTGTGTGTGTGTGTGTGTGTGTGTGTGTGTGTGTGTGTGTGTGTGTGCATGTGTGTGTGTGTGTGTGTGTGTGTGTGTGTGTGTGTGTGTGTGTGTGTCTGTCTGTCTGTCTGTCTGTCTGTGAGTGCGTGTGTGTCCGTAGGTGTGTGTGTGTGTGTGTGTGTGTGTGTGTGTGTGTGTGTGTGTGTGTGTGTGTGTCCGTGTGTGTGTGTGTGTGTGTGTGTGTGTGTGTGTGTGTGTGTGTGTGTGTGTGTGTGTGTGTGTGTGTGTGATGTCCTTCCCCTTCTCAACGCTGTCCGGTCCATTTGCTCTGTATGCCTCTTTATCGCGTCCACTATTCCATTGTCCCCGTGAAAGGCGTCATAGCAAGACCGGTTGATCGTGTGACGCACAGTCTGAAGTTCCTCTCTACTGTTGGAAGCAGGCCTTTTTTCTGGCCTAATGTGCTGCAAGGTTTATCACACACCGTCTCCGATACGTCCAAAAACCTTTTCCACGAGAATGTACAATATACTTTTTTTTTCAAAATCTGTCCAGGCTTAAAGAATGTATTTCACTTGTCTCCAGAAAGCGTTTAGACGAAATAGTTATTGTACAGATTAGGTATCGATCATACCTTTTTTTTTCTCGTTCTAACATTTTTACAGAGTGAGGAGGCTCCATAGCGCAGAGCGTGTGATGAGCCACTCAGTATTTCAAACGTCGCTTTGTGGAGAGTTGCTATCTGGAACAGAGTGACTGAAAGCGGAAACGTTTACCAAGTATCATTTGAGGACTTTGTTCCAGACATTCTGCAAACTTTTTTTTTAAAAAGGAAATCAACGTTTTCACTTGATATGAAATGATCATAGTGTGTGTTTCACATCAATCTTTGGTGTCAGTGCTTGCATTTCTATGTATTCTTTAAGTTTGGCATTTCAGTGCCACCACAGCGAATGCTTTTAGGGACATGTGACGAGCTGCAGTAAGCAGCAGCACGTTTAATCAGTTGTCTGACGGTTTTCCAGCTGGCGGACTTGGTTGGAGTCTGTATCTGCAGTGGGTAAGAGGTACCAAGAGTTGTCGCTTCCACAAAGTTGAAGTCAGAGTCGAGTTGTTCTTTCGTGGGTAGTCGATTTGTTTTTTTGTTTGTTTGTTTGTTTGTGTTGTTTTCAGTTTCAGTTTTATCAAGGAGGCGTCACTGCGTGCGGACTAGTCCATATACTCTATACCACATTCGCTAAGTTTTGAGACCACACTACGCATGATTTTAAGCTGATGGATAAATGAATTAACGACTAAGATGAGAGAATCGACGAAATCGTGTGTGATGGCGAATGGCCAGGCTTTTAACTGATTGAAATTAGAAACTGTTGCACCTAGGGAGATCCTGTATCCCCTATCTTTCTGGTTCTTTTTGTGTTGAAATAGTAGTTAAATATGGTGAGAAATAATCCAAATATTTAACGCATGTCGAACACATGCTGGCTCAATACGCTGACAATACAGATTTTTTTTAACAGCAGGAGACAGAAAATCTTTGGGTACCGTTGTGGATGCTTGTGATAAATTAATCTGTCTCAGAGCTTTACATAAACTGGTGTATTTAGGTTAGAGAACCACTAACATTCTACAATTTGTTTTGTGGAACATTTCAGTTTGGACTGGACTCCACTAAATTTCGAGTATAAAGATTTGTTCACTAATGATTTGGAAGAATGTGTTAGGATAAAATGCTCCAGAAGATTGGCAGAGATGCAATATGTGTTCGAAATATGGGTGAAAAATCTATTAACCCCTCTTGACTGAATAAGAATATTGAAATCTGCTATACTTCCCTAAAACTCCTATTACGAAGGCCACCTGATATGTTATTTTCATGTCAACATATTTGTTACAAATTTATTTTGGACAAGAAACCAGACAAATATTCAGGTAAACTTCACATGAAAGTATCAGAAATGGTGGCCTTGGCGTTTCTGAAATGAAAGCTTTCGTCTTATCACTACAGCTGCCGTGGATAAGCCTGAGCATACATGGAAAGGTCTTATACTAGTCACATAAAGTTAAGCACAGGCCTTTGCACACAGGGGGTTGATTCATCCCTTCAAAAAACTTTTTTTTTTTTTTGTTATGCGGCAACCAATGATGGAATCTCACACAGCAGTGTGTAATCCAGCCTGTGTCAACTGGTAGTGCGCACGGGGGTCTTGGTGACCTCGTTACGCGCGCGGGATAAAAAGTGCAAAGTTGCGTTAACTGTGCCTGTTTTGCATCAAGCTTGCTGGCGACACAAGATGTGTAAAATGAAAAATTCTTTTTTCCCGTGCAAGAGCAGTCTCTCAAGTGAGTTTTATGCCCCTTCTTTTTGGCTGTTAAGCGCGGGGTTGGTTACTGTCAGCCCTTTTTTCTCACCATGCCACCACGAAGAAAACTTAGCACCTTTGACAAAACCAGGGCGATTGCGTGGATACAAGATGGCATTGCAAAGGCTGAAGTGGCGCGACGACTTGGTGTGCATCATTCAGTTATTGTTAGACTGAATCAGCGTTTTTCGGGCGACCAACAGCGTTGAAGAGAGGCCACGGTCAGGTCGGCCTAGGCAGACTACTCCCAGAGAAGATCGTTTCATCGAGAGGCAGGCCCTATTGCAGCGGGATACCACTTCCACCAGCATCCAAAGGCAGCTTCGTATGGCAAATAAACACCATCCTCAGCCGTCAAGCCATACGAAACCGTCTTCACCACTTCGGCCTCAGATCACGTCGCCCAGCTGTTTGACCACGACTGCTAGCAGCCCATAGGCTGGCTCGCCGAGCTTTCTGCCATCGTCATGTGAGATGGAACCAACAACAGTGGTCCCAAGTACTCTTTTCAGATGAGTCGCGGTTTAGTCTTGAACACAATGACGGCCGAACTAGAGTTTGGAGGCGTGTTTGGTGAACGTTACATTGATGCAGCTGTTCGCCAGACCAGGGCCTTTGGGGGAGGATCTGTTATGGTATGGGGTGCCTTCAGCCTCCACCACAAGACACCACTCTACCATATTGATGGAAACCTCACAGGCATCCGCTATCGGGATGAAATCCTGGCGCCTTTCGTTGTTCCGACCATGCAACGGATAGGACCCATGGCAGTCTTCCAAGACGACAATGCTCGGCCACATAGGTCCCGGGTGGCCGAAAACTTCATTGTGCAGGCCGGC
>JADBJO010004977.1:85000-95000 GCA_016801955.1 Conus betulinus
CGTACTGGAGGATAGCTGGTTGAGAGGAGAAGCAATTTACAGAGACAAGCTGAGTTCGATCAGATAGATAAGACTGAAACCATGATAGTGTTTTATCAGAAAATACGGAAGTGTCGTGCAGACGAGACAAAAAAACTGAGCGATCAATGGTGTCAAAAGCAGCAGACAAGTCAAGAAGAGAGGGCAGAGATACTTGATTACCATCGAGGGCCAATAAGAGATCGTTCACAATTTTCAGGCGAGCAGGTTCTGTACTGTGTCCAGAGCGGTAAGCAGACTGTAAAGGGTAGAGGAGGTTGTTGCAATGTAGGTGATTGTAAAGTTGAAGGACAATCTTTTCAATGAGTATAGAAAGAAAAGGTAGATTATTAACAGGCCTGAAGTTTTTAAGATTACCAGCTTCAATGGAGGGTTTCCTAAGTAAAAGTCTAAGGACTGCAGTTTTGAATGCAGAAGGAAAACAGGGTGAGCTTAGGGATTCATTCACAATGTAAACGATGAAAAGAAAAGAAACTACAGCAATTATAACACCGCTACTGCTGACATTGATCACACACACACACACACACACACACACACACACACACACACACACACACACACACACACGGCATTGCATGATGAAAGACAGTTCCCATTCCTCTCCATCCAACTTTAGCCTTCCCTGAATTGAACCAGGAATCCATTCATAGCTGGGTGGACAGAGAGAGTTATCTCGCTGAAACAGTCTACCCCCACCAGTGATTCGAACTCACAACAACTTCACAAACTCTTGGACTTGGGGCCCCTCCTCCAGCCTGCCGTTCTTTTCTTTCTCCTCTCTTCACTCCGTGGCGAGGTACTGGAACACCCCAGTGAAAAATAAATCACCGGGCTCAGTGCTCCTCCAGTTCTGTCAGCTGTGTGCCAAAGCTCAGGTCTCTGGCAAAAGTTTTCATTTCCTAACAGATCAAGAAGGGCAGAGGGCAGTACGAGTGGCACAGACCAGGACAGAGAAAGGAGGCGAGATACGTTATCAAAGCACTCACGAACAGGAACATCCTTCAGAAAAAGAAAAAAAAAATGAATAGCAATCAGTTCCCACTTGATCCAGACGGGAGAAACCTGTCCCTTTCTTTCATTGCTGTGTCGATGTGCCTGGCCAATGTAAACCGCTGAACGATCGCTGAACCCGAAGCGTTGGTCTTCAACGAACCTCTCAGCTCCTCGCCACTGAAAAGTGTTTGCTTTGCTTCTGTCTGTGTTAACCTCTTTCTTTTTTTTAGCAGGCAAACTTCGGGCATGTTGATCTGTTTCTTGCTTTCGTTCTCACAGTGCTTGGTTTATGTAAGCTTCTTCTTCGTTCCATTGATACTGAGAGAGAGAGAGAGAGAGAGAGAGAGAGAGAGAGAGAGAGAGAGAGAGAGAGAGAGAGAGAGAGAGAGAGAGAGAGGAGGGAGGAGAGAGGATAGAGGGATGCAGGTGTCTGGGAGCTACTTGGAGTCTAAAATGTGTTTTCACATATTACATACGCATGCAGGTGTCTGTAATAAAAGCTGTGTGTGTGTGTGTGTTGTGTGTGTGTGTGTGTGTCTTCACTTATCCCATAATGTCAGTTTCGGTGCAGACTTTAGTTGTGTGTGTGTGTGTGTGTGTGTGTGTGTGTGTGTGTGTGTGTGTCTGTGTGTGTGTGTGTGTCTTGTGTGTGTGTGTCTCATTTGTGTGTGTGTGTGTTGTGTGTGTGTGTGGGTGTGTGTGTGTGTGTGTGTGTGTGTGTGTGTGTGTGTGTGTGTTATGTTAGTGTGTGTTGTGGGTGGTGTGGGTTGGTTGGCAGGTGTGTGTGTGTGTGGTGTGTGGTGTGTGTGTGTGTGTGTGTGTGTGTGTGTGTGTGTGTGTGTGTGTGTGTGTGTGTGTGTGTGTGTGTGTGTGTGTGTGTGTGTGTGTGTGTATGTGTGTGTGTGTGTCTGTGTGTTTGTGTGTGTGGTGTGGGCAGTGTGTGTGTGTGTGTGTGTGTGTGTGTGTGTGTGTGTGTCTGTGTGGTCTGTGTGTGTGTTGTGTGTGGTCTGTGTGTTTTATTTGTTGTTTTGTAGGTCTGGCTGTGTGGGCAGGCCTATTTGTGTGTGTGTGTGTGTGTGTGTGTGGTGTGTGTGTGTGTGTGTGTGTGTGTGTGTGTGTGTGTGTGTGTGTGTGTGCGTGCGTGCGTGCGTGTGTGCGTGTGTGCGTGCGTGTGTGTGTGGTGTGTGTGTGTGTGTGTGTGTGTGTGTGTGTGTGTGTGTGTGTGTGTCTGTGTGCGTGCGTGTAGGTCCCCTTCTCTCGTGTGTCAGCATGGGCCATTGAAGCTTTAGGTCCCTTCTTCTCTCGTGTATGTCAGCAGTGGACCCAGATCAAAATGCACAGGGCTAGCTTGCTTACAAGCCTCCTTAGTGACTGCGAGTCTGAGGCACTACCAGAAAGATGAGAATAAGTTTGCGAAAAGAAGAGAGAATGTGTGTGTGTGCGTGTGTGTGTGTGTGTGTGTGTGTGTGTGTGTGTGTGTGTGTGTGTGTGTGTGTGTGTGTGTGTGTGTGTGTGTTTGCAAACAGACATGAACCCCCTCTCTCTACATCTCTCACTCTGTCCCACGAACTCTCTAGATAGATAGACAGACATTGAAAGAGATAGAGACAGACGGTCCTATCACGAGGCACACAGCCAAGGGACAGTGGGGGAACAGGATAGATGCTGAAGTGGATGTTACGTTGATGTTTTCTTGCGTTCCCAGGCATATGTGACCAGCCTACTTCTGACTGTTCTCAAACAAGGTGAATACGTGGGTCAAGGCCCGCCAGTGGTTTTCTTTTATCAGAATAAGATTCCGGTTCTAATGGGGGAAGAATGCCGCTGCCATTGAGGCTGTTTCTGCTACAGTCCCTTGTACCACTTCGTTTGGAGTCCAGTCTGTATTCAACCCTGAGGAAGTTGGTATGGGGGGCTACTGCACACAATTAGTGTACAATCAAACAAATAACCTTGCTGTGCGCAGTTGCACTGTACTAATGGACATCCGAAGTATACACCATTACAAAGACCTTTAAACAAGTCAGACATAGTTGTAAGCAGCTTGTCAGATCTGATAAGAGACCGTCAGGATTTGTTGGACAAATTAAACTTTCTTTCAGACACACTGGTAGGGTTTTTGTTTGAAACATTTAAGGAATACGTTTGAATACAAAGTAGCAAACTTGCTTGAAATTAATCTTCAGTGCGTGTGAGGTGCACACACTTACCCAGCGACCTAATGACTGACATACAACACGAAAATCGAATATAGTCTTGGATGTTTCAGACCTTGCTAGGGTCATCCTAAACCAACCCAGAGACAGCGACTGTGTGAAGCTGTACCGTGTGTACAGTTGTCCTAAGGCCTCAATGGTTTGCAGTTGACCTTCAGTCGAGCCAGCATCGCGTGGAACATGTTCTAATGCCTGTGGGAACGGCCCTCGAAGACACCATGCTTTGTCCATCTCAGCTGGGACTTCAGCATCATACAGCCTCGGTACTGACCAAACCAGTTCTGTGCAGAATCTCTCAGTTGATCACTTTGTTCTGCCAAGTGCAGAGCAATATTGAACTTGAGGCTCTGACGTGGAACAGCTCAAGTTGTTTCACGTCCTTCTGGTAGAGTGTCCATAACTCATAGCCACGATGGAGGCTTATGAGAATACATGCTTCGTGCACTTTGATCTTGGTTGACAGCGTGATGTTTCTTGTGATCCGGCACAAGAAAGTGAAAGTGACCACGTGTTTCACTGATTTACCTGAGGCGAAGCTAACCGTGAAGCCTTTATTTCTTTCCATTCGTACATGGCTCATCATGTACAGAAGCAGTGGTGATAACCATTATGAAATTAATGACAACACCACCTGCAACCACAACCACACCAACTATTACAACCACAACAACAACAAAAACAACAATAGCAACAACAACGACAACGACAAAGATAACACTACTACTACTACTACTACTACTACTACTACTACTACTACTACTACTACTAAAAAGATTATGATGATGATGATGATGATGATGATGATCATCATCATCATCATCATCATCATCATCACCATCATCATCATCATCATCATCATGAAATAATAAGTATGTTTAATAATGATTAAGGACTACTACTCTACTACTACTACTACTACTACTACTTCTACTACTACTACTACTACTACTACTACTACTACTACTAGTAAGTAGTAGTAGTAGTAGTAGTAGTGATGATGATGACAACAATAATAATAATAATGATCATGTTAACAACAACAACAACAACAATAACAACAACAACAACAACAACAATAATAATAATAATAATAATAATGATGATGATAATAATAATAATAATAATAATGATGATGATGATGATGATGATGACGACGACGACGACGACGATGATAATGATGATGATGATGATGACGACGACGATGATGGTGATTATGATGATGATGATGATCATGATGGTCATGATGATCATGGTGATTGTCATTATAATTTATAATTTTAGCGATAAAAATGTGTCAATAATTCGTAACATTTCACTTTGAACAACAATGGAGGAGGTCAAGATGGCCGACTAGGTGAGCAGCTCATTCGATCGCTGTGTGTTTTTGAGGTATTATTATGTGATTACTGCATTGGAATACAAATTTGACTGTTCTTAAGGGTGTGTGAAGGTGTCACGGTGACGGTTGTCTATCTATTAGGAGCAGTTGAACATTTTGGAGGGAGATACCTACCTGAATGTGTTGACTCGGGTTGTGTATGAGAGCAGTTTTTTTCGTTTCATTCAGTTTTTGTTGAACCGCCATCTTGCTTGTGCTTCTGTTCCTTGGTGCTGTACGCACGTGAAAAGTGAGGTGTAATGTCTCATAGCAGTATCGACACAAGCAAGAAGCGTGCACGTGCTAGCGACTCACCTGGGCTTGTTGACGACAAGAGAGTTTGTTTTGATCAAGGCGACACTTCCTTGTATGACGGATCTACCATCTTAACAGGTGACGTTTTTTCACTCAACCAAAATCGAAAGCGATTCGGATTCCGAACTACCGGCAAATTCTGTCGTTACTGCTGATAACTCTGTGCTATCATCAGATACAATGGCTACTGCCGAAGATGTTAAGAGTGTTCTCACAGATCCCGTGATACTAGCGACCATTGCCGATGCAGTCGCTGCACGAATCAATCCCACTATTGAAGCGATGCAGAACAAACTTGCAGAGAAGGAGAAGGAAATCAAAGCCCTGCAAGACAAGGTCGATGCTCTTGAGGCTTATACTCGTCGAAATAGTATTCGCATCAATAACATTCCGGAGATTGCCAACGAGGACACTGATAAAATAGTCCTAGGCCTAGCAAAATGCCTGGACGTTGGGATTGATCCTGTTACTATCGACAGATCAGATCGCATCGACTCGGAAAACCCGGAGTACCCGGTAACGGACCACGGGCAATCATTGTGAAATTTACCACACATAAGAGCAAGGCGGCTCTCATGAAAAAGCGCAGTAGCCTCCGTGGGAAAACAGCGAGAGACGTCTTGAAAACTTACACTGACAATCGTCCGGCTGGCATTGACAATAAAGTTTACGTTAACGACGACCTGACCGCCAACAGGGCAACAGTGGCTGCAAAGGCACGAGTACTACGCAAGAACAAGATCATCACCGACACCTGGACTCGCGACGGGGACGTTTTCGTGAAGAAAGACGACCGTGTCAGCAAGATCAACTGTCTTGACGACCTCCTTAAATACGCTAAATAATGCGTGACTGTGTCTGGCCCTAAACTTGTAACAGTCATGGGTAAACCTCGTGGACATCTTGTATAGGTCAACCATCATTGTTGTGTAAACCCTCCTCCGAACACTACACCTGTAACTTATTCATTCAACAACATGGCCTGTATTGCATGGCCTGTATCGCAGGCACGCGACATGTCTTCGAGGAGGTCTGCTAACATTTCAATGTGAGTTTCTAAACAGCTCAATGTGAAGTCTTGTCTGTCGGTCAGTGGACGGGCCATGCGGTTCGCTGTGACGGAAAACGACTTTGTGTTTTGTCACCGCACTAACTGTGAGTGTCCAGCTGGAGACCAACTTTGACACTTGTTTAGACAGCTGAACGCAGTGAAGTCTAGAACCAGTGAACCAGTGAAACCGGTGGAATCCGGCGCGCGCGCGCGTGTGTGTGTGGGTGTGAGTGTGTGCATATATCTGTGCGGTGTGAGTGTGTGTGTGTGTGTGTGTGTGTGTGTGTGTGTGTGTGTATGCGTGTGTGTGTGTGTGTGTGTGTGTGTGTGTGTGTGTGTGTGTGTGTGTGTGTGTGTGTGTGTGTGTATGTGCGCCGTGTGTGTTTTGTGTGAGTGTGTATGTGTGTGTGCACATGTGTATGTGTGTTTACACTTGCAAGCAGTGTGTGTGTGTGTGTGTGTGTGTGTGTGTGTGTGTGTGCGCATGCATGCATGTGTGTGTGTGTGTGTGTGTGTGTGTGTGTGTGTGTGTGAGGTGAGAGGGTGAGGAGAGAGAGAGAGAGAGAGTTTGTATTGTGTGTGTTCGTGTGTGCCAACTTGTGTGTTGGATAAGCAGTTTGTTATTACTTGTCGGATATTGTATTTGTTATCCAAACCTGATATTAGGCTGGTGGTTGATCTAATTCTTATTGAGTCCTATGAAACGCTCAAGGGACTATCAATAGCATCAGAAATCAGCCATGTGTTTTGTCCAGGACACATAAGACACGAAGAAGCTATACAGGACTCCTCCTGTTGATATTATTGACTTGCAGTTTCGTCATTCGTAGCTGTCTGTAAATGCTAACGATTTGGTAACAAATGAAACTGCTGGAACTAACCGGGCCTCGATACAGGATGACCATACGAACATACATTTAAGCATATAGCATGTGTGCGTATGTACATTTGCGTGTGTACGTGCAAGTGTTTACGCGCGCGCGCGCGCGCGCGCGCGCGCGCGTGTGTGTGTGTGTACATGTTTTGTGTGTGTGTGTGTGTGTGTGTGTGTGTGTGTGTGTGTGTGTATGTGTGTGTGTGTGTGTGTGTGTGTGTGTTCATAGATAACTGTGCTTCATGCTAACGCCAACTGTGCCCCGTAACTAAACGATGTCCTGTGATGACCAACTCCACTTCAAATGTTTTGTTGCAATATAGTCGACTTCTGTGTATCTGTACAACGCCAGTAGTTATGTCCCATATTAGCTGTTTTGTTGTGGCACAGTGAAACAATGTACACAATAGCTATCTTGTACACTGTTAGATGCGCACTTCTATTATTTGTATAGGTTGGCCGTGTCCTTTCTCCTGAATTAACGGCTTTAGCGGTTGTAACAGTGGTGTGTTCATAGGCCTATCTTCACCCGCCGTTCCCTCGCCCTCCCCTCCCTCTCCCCCTCCTCCCCACCTTCCCCACCCTTCCCCTACCCTTCCCCGCCTTTGATCTGTTTACGCGTGATCAACGAAGACTAGCTGGCACGTGGTACGCAGTTTTTTTTCTTTACCTGTTTTGCGTGGTTCACTGCAGTACAGCCTGTTTAGCTTTCGGCAACGAACCTCAATACACCATCGGTCGATCTTACTATCATCTGTTCACTATGGATTTACCTCTTTCGATTTTTCATGTGCCCTTTAATTCATTTTTTTCCCCCTTTTTTCTTTTTTTTTCTTTTGTCAATGCATTTAAACGCTTTTTTTTTTCTTTTCCTTTTCAGTTTTCATTTCCTCTGCATGCTTATGTAAACAAGACTTTGCCTCAATCTCTGTCATCATTCCTGTAGAGAGAGAGTCTCGTATTCCAAGTGTCTTCTGTCACAGACTTATCCTGACTCTGGTTCTGTTTCTCGTGTTTCTGTGCTCTATAACTTAATGGCTTGTGACTCAGCTCAGTATAGAGCCAGAGTAGGCAGTTATCATCCCAGCGCGGCGGCCAAAAGCCAACTTACATATTTTCCTGCCCTGTCGATATTTTAATTTTCCTCATCCTGAGATCTTGCAGATGTGAATGTGGAATTCCACTAGTACTTTTTGTATTAATCAATTATCACCCTTGCTGCATCTCGTCTTTCACAGGCACTTTTTATATAGATCCTACAGCTCATTTTCTGTCCTCCTCATTAAATGTAAACAGCCCTGTTTCTACTGACACTAGTCAAAGCGAGACAAATCCACGGCTAATAGGATGGTTACTTTCTTTCCTATTATTGGTCCTTGTCGTGGCCGGCGATGTAGAACAGAATCCTGGGCCCAACATGACCAAACACAACGAACTTCACGTAATACATGTCAACGCTCGGAGTTTAAATCAAGCCCATATAGATCTGATCACTGCTGAATGTAACAAATTTGACATAATCACTGTATCTGAAACATGGTTGTCGCCCTCCGTTCGCAATGATAAGCTTCTTATTCCAAATTTCCAGCCACCAATTAGACTTGACAGACCTAATGACCCCCATGGCGGAGTAGCCATCTATATCAATAACAATCTTTTCTGCAAGCACAGGTCTGATCTTCACGTAGACAATCTTGAAGCTATATGGATTGAAACGAAACTAGGCCAGGAAGTTATTCTGATCGGATCATATTATAGAGACCACCCAACGCTAATGTTCAGTACTGGAAACTTATCAGCGAAAGCATACGCAAAGTTAACAACACGGCTACCAAATTCTTCATTCTTGGTGATTTCAACTCGGACTTTTATAGTCCATCTCCCCATTTATTAGACATACTTAACACTTTCCAGTTTGCACCAGTTAGTTAAGGAAACCTACTAGGATAACAGAAGACAGTCGCACATGTATCGATCTAATTATGACGCAAAGTCCAAACCTCGTTATAGATACTGATGTTTTACCAGAAATATGTAGCGACCACTGTGTGCCTAGAGTTATATTAAAAAATCCTGTAACTAGAAACCATACTTTTAAAAGAACCATTTATGATTATAAAAATTTAGATTCTGTAAAACTATGCAACCTGCTCTCTCAGATTGACTGGACGCACGTCTTAGAAATTAAGAACGTAGAAGAAGCAACCGAAACCTTTACTAGCCTGTTTAACGAATGTTCTTTACAGTGTGTACCTTCCAAGTTAATTACTATTCGTACTAAAGATGCTCCATGGATAACCAAAGACATCTTAACGTTGATTAACAAACGCAATGCTTTACATAGACGTTATAAACTGTTATTAAAGAAAACTAGCGATCCAACATTGTCACAACATAACGTAGAGAGCCAGAGGCAGATAAATGAAAGCCTTACTCGATATCGCGAGTTCAGAATTTCACAACCGATAAAATTCGTGAACGTAAAATTCAAATATCTTGATGAACTTGAAATAAAAGCCTCTGATCCATCACAGTTCGGAAACAAGCAATGGTGGAAACTAGTCAAGTCTTTTTTAAATAAAAAAGGCATTGACTCAGGCGATATTCCTCCAATTAATAGCAATGACAAATTATACTATTCAGACTATGAAAAGGCTCAAGTATTTAATGACTTTTTCATTACACAATCCACTCTTGTAAACTGTAATGACGAACCCCCTATAATACCCCACCTAGACTGTTCCCTTACTGAAATTCAACTCTCTAGAGACGAAATCGAACAAGTAATAAGAAATTTAGAATCCAGCAAAGCTGTAGGTCCTGATCTCATACATAATATCCTTTTAAAAGCATCTTCTCATGTGATCTCACTTCCACTTTCTCTATACTATTTAACCGTTCCTTATCAGAAGGTGTCTTTTCCCGCACTGTGGAAGACAGCTCACGTTAACCCAATTCACAAAAAGGATCTACAAATCTCTGCGACAATTACCGTCCGATTTCCTTTTAAGTTGTGTAGGAAAAATTCTCGAAAAGTGCATTCACTCTCACATTTTTTGCTTCCTTAGGGAGAATAGTATTCTAACTCCATCACAATCTGGTTTTATTCCAGGTGATTCCACAATTAACCA